>JALMQS010000081.1:1128425-1145986 GCA_024734495.1 Forficula auricularia
GAAATGGGGTGAACCCTCTTTTTAATCATTTTAATTTTTCTTAATTGTCTTGTATTACTTTTATAATTTTTATTAAATCAAAAAAATCAAAGTAAAAAGTCAATTAAGAAAGTATGAAAGAGAAGAGTAAATATTTAATCCGGCTATTTTTTTAAAAAAAATTCTTTAGAGATTACAATCTGAAATCCTCTTTCACCTTTAATAAAAGTACTTATATATATTCGATTCATACATTTATTTGTTTATTTTTGGATATTCCATCCGTTGTTTGTTAATCGTTTGCGTCAACGAAGATAAGCCGAGTTATCCAACTGTTGTCCCCTTATATTAGGTTCGAACATATAAAAGATCTTTTTTTTTAATTTTCATCTAGAAAATCAAAAACACAATCTTCTAGGAAAATGTACGTGACTAGTGTTTCTTTTATTATATTTTCTGTTATTCGTTAACCCTTTGAGTGTTAGAGAATTTAATAAAAATTGTTTAAAAAATGGAAAAAATAAAAAAACAATAAGAGATATAAAGAAAATGAAAATCTATATGAAATTTCGAAATACTATAATATAATCAAAATGTTCAAAGACGATATTTTTTTTATTTCTTTCTTTATTTTTTAATATATATAAATTGAATGTTAAATTTTTATTAATATCATATATCATTATTTCTAACTGGGTGTGATGATATGTGACAAACAAGGGGGGAGGAGGGGTCTAAGAAAACGTGACGTTCCAACTTAATCAATTTTATTGTAAAGCAATTTGAACCTCGAAAGGTAAATAATATAATCAATAATTTTTTATGTTAATTCTACATATTTAGAAAATTATTTTATTATTTTTTGAAAAGGAAAAATGAATTGAGCACCCGACGGGATTCGATCCCGTGTCTCTCTCCTTTAGCCGACGAGCACCTTTACCAACTAGGCCACGGATGATTCCGCCAGAAATGCTCTTTAGATTGAATGTCATTTTTCCTTTTCTCGGTTATTTCTATTTAAAGTATAGTTACTTATGTTTTAGACAAATTAACTTTTAAACGTTAGTTTTAATTTTTTCTTAAAGCAATTTTATTTTCATTTTTTTTAAACTTGTTGGCAACAAATCGTATTTAGGTGGAGGGTCTAGCATTTGTTACCTTTTATTTGTTAGGGGGTCCTAGAAAATGTGACGCAGGGCGGCCCAAAATGACAAAATTTTGCGTGACGTATTTTATGAATGGCCCCTTATGGCTTCTCTAGGCCCTCCGGGCGGGTTGCACTGGCGGGCAGCTTCTCGAGACGGCCAAAAGTTTTTTTTTTTTAATAATTATTTAACGGATTGGCTAAGCACGATCGCTATCTGACCAATCAAAATCGTTCTAATAATTTAACGCTTTGCCATTGAATATGCACTGGCCAATCAGATCGTTTGGATCATATAAAGATATATACATAATTTTCCATTATATATATATAGATAGATGTACCTATATGTTTATTTGCATCAAGCAGAGAACTACCTAATTGATTTCCCTTTATGAATCTAAGAAAATACTTTTAATATAACTACATAAACTATTCTAATTTTTAATTAGGATTGAGTTCCTTTGTTCTCTTCAACAGCTTTTTAGACAATACGCGAAATTATGTTCAATTAATTGATCTCCCCACATAAAAACTCACGTTATAGCCAATTCTAAATAAGTTATTTCCTTCCCTATTTGGTTAATTCTTGTTTGAATCGTATTAATTCTGAATTTTAAACGTTTTTTTTGTTAAGATAAATCCATTGACATTTGGGTTGGCTTAATAGAAACCGCATTTTGGAAAGCAATAATGTTTAAACCCCTAAGCGAGGGATTTAGCGGTCGGATACAAAGTCCATAAACTAAAGTCATTCGAAACAAACACCAGAATTGCAAGGAATTCACCTCCAGAGGTTCTAAATGGAGATAATTCGAATTCTTAACAGAAACTCCTACCCATACATTAATCATATTAATTTACATAGATAAATTAGGAGGAAGAAAACAAACTTCAGAAAATTATTCAATATTTTTTTTTTTTTTTTTGTTTAAGCTTTGCTGGTCAGACTGAATGAAGTCCGGGGAGAATATATTAACAAACCAAATGGTAAAATTAGAAAATTATTTGAAATATTCTATTGTTTTATATTAAATTTAATAGAAGAAAAATTCAAGTTACTTGCAGACTCAGGGAGGATGGAGTGACCAAATTTAAATAAAAAAAAATTAAATCTTTTATAAGGTACGTTTTATTACCGACAACTGTCTTACAGCGCTGAATTCATAAACAGTTTCGGCTTATAAAGGAAAGTATCCTTTTAAATATAATTAAAAGATTTGATTTTTTTTAATTTAAATTTGGCCACCCATCCTGCCTAAGTCTACAAGTAACTTCTTGAATTTTTCTTCTATTAAATTATTATTATTGTACTGCTTCATAAAATTAATGTTTTATATTAAATTTTCCTTTGAATGAAAGATATATCCACAGCCAATTATAAAAATAACAAAACTTTAATCAAGTTGGTTTCGGTATATTAGAAATAAATAAAAAACACTTAAAAATTTCAATTAATATTCTAATTTTAGCAGGGAATCCAATTCGAAAAATCTCCCAGATAAATAAATAAATAAATGACAATTAAATTTTATTTTATTCACTATTATTATCAATAAATATCGAGGTACAAAACAATTAATCAAATGTTTATTATAAGGGACTATTTTTAGAACAATTTTTTTCGTCACTATGACTTCTAGAAGATAGGAAATTCCGATTCAGCATTTATCTTTTTGAAATTTCACTTCCTTCAACTATCCACCATTCAAGTGCACATATTTTCCCATCTCTGATTCAACTCATTGATTTTTTATTACAGGGTATGGTCAAGTATTGTAATCGTGCACGGAAAAAGGGGATTTTTTGCTTCTTTTTTCGAAATATCTCAAAAACGGCTAAAACTATTTTGATTAAAAAAATTGGGCGAAATCATGGCATTTCGGTCTACAAAAAAGCCCTTATAAGTGAACATGGAAAAAATTATATTTTTTGAGATAATAATTGTTTTGTCAAAATGTCTGTTAGTCTGTTAGTACGTGCGTTACCAAATTATTTTGGACAAGCTCTAAAACTAGTGTGAATATCAAAACCAAATTTTACACGTAGTTTTGGTGCATTGAGATTAAGAGCTGATTAGATTTGGGTAAATATTGACCCAAAATCAAGGGGGGTGGAGGGGAGGTTAAAAATTAAAAATCTGAGCAATCTCAACCAAATATTGTATACATAATCCGTGGGCCCCCAGAAGTCTAAAAATGCAAAAACCAAGAGCACAAAATGGGGAGAGGGGTCAAAAAATAAAAATATAGCCCTATGATCCAAATTCAACCAAATTTTGAATACATAATCAGTGGGCCGCAGAAGACTAAAAATACAAGATTTAACCGCCCAAAATAGGGGTGGGGGATGAAATTCTAGGCTCTTGTACGAACCTCTCCACCAAATGTTGTATACATAATCAGTGGGCCCACAGAAATCTAAAAATGCATAAACTAAAAAACTAAAACTCTTCATGATTATAAATAATTTTATTAGATATTAAATATAAAGTGGATATAGATGAGACAGTCCAAAAAAAGAAGAAGATAATTTACACTATATTTTTATTCATAAAACCGACGTTTCGGAGGATATTCCCTCCTTCTTCAGGGTTTTGAAAAGTCAGTGAAGGAAATTCAATGCGACATTTCCCTCTGTCTCCTCTTTCAGATGCAGTAACAATAATATATTGTATTTCATTCTCAGCAGAATTATAATGTAGTGATATAAATGAGGGGCCAGGTTGTATGGTAAAGTCAATCGGATGGCCACATCAGAACATGCCAATTTATTATATTTTTTCTTTATTATTATTATACGTTTTATATATTGTATTATTACGTGTCCAGAAATTTTTATTGTTGCCAAATTTTTCGCAAGCCCGCAATTAGTTACGTGCCCCTCCTTGGGCGACTCACAAATTAAGAAGCACCGATCTAGACAAACAGAAAAAATTACTCATTGAAAATTATTTTTCTGCACGTTTCAGACATTTCTAGACATGTATATAAAAAAAAAATGAAATTGAATTGAGGAAATTCTAAAGTTGGCTTTCCTGCGTGCGAACTTTGCTCGCCGAGATTATCGAGCCCTAATGGATTAATTGGTTGCTCTTCATTTAAACCTTATTAAAAACCTAAGTTATAGGATTGATAACTTGAAAACAATTAATTAAAAACCATGTCTAAATGTTACAAATAAATTAATTAAATATCATAATCGTCAAAAACTTTCGTATATATAATTATTTCATTTTCAAAAACAAAAACAAAAAGAGAAAAACATTTGACTCGTTTTAATGAATTTCTCTAATGTTAATCATATTTTGTTATTTTTAGAATAATTTCATATTTTCAACTTAATTCAAACACTTGACGTTTGATTAAAATCTCCAATTTAATGAAACTTTGTGAAGAAGCTTGTTGAGATTAAAGAGAGAGAGAATCAAGAAGAAATAAAATAATCTGGATGGAATCTCGATCTGCTCTCTCTGCCTCAACTTGAACTTCACTTCAAGCACAAGCTCGGACTTTTATTTATTTTTTATTTATTTAGTATTTAGAAAGCCCATTTCTTCTTTCGATAGCTTGTTTATTTTTCTTGTTTGAAAATTCCGTCGTGTCTAACACACCACACATGACTTTCACTTATCCCCCACATAAATTCTTAACTCCAATACAATACCTAGATAGCACACTCGCTCTAGAAGATATCTTATTCAGCTTTATTGTCTTTAAATTTTTTTTTAATGATATTTATGTGAGAAGGAGATCCACCAGAAGGTGCATCCCCTAAAGGCCTGTATGGGATGGCCCCTCCATCGTGAAAAGAAGAGAGTAGAAGGAAAGAAGCCGGGATCACGAGCCAAATCTCAGAAAGTTAGATACAATCCAATATACAATTTACTAAGTTTTTAGGGGCTTCGAGCAGCGGAAAATTCTCCGTTCGATAAATTAGTTTAAATTTATTGGATCCCAAGAAGGCTAGAAATGCAAAAACTAACCAAATTTTGTATTCATAGTTTGGTCGAAAGGGCTAGAATTTTCATTTTTGACCCTCCCTCCATTTTGGGTGGTTAGTTTTTGCATTTCTAGCCTTTTTGGGGCCCACAGAATATGTATACGAAATTTGGTTGAGTTTGGTTGAAAGGGCTAGAATTTTTATTTTTGCAAAAAAAAAACCTTTTGTCTGATAATGTTTAAAATACATTAAAAAAAAAATATTTTATGTTTTTTTCAAAAATATATACAGTTTCTTTCTAGTTAAATTTTTTCATTTTTTTATACCTCTTCAAAATGTGGTAGATCTTTATGCCCCCCTGTACTTTTTAAAATCAGTATTATTCAAGAGGGTTCAAGAGCCGCACGAGATTGACTGAAGAGCCGCATGCGGCTCGCGAGCCACGTTGTGGCCACCTCTGCCCATACTTCCAGAAAAAATGTCTGGGTATAGCCGGGAATCGAACCCAAGACCTCCGGGTTGCCAGCCAGACATGCTGACCACTACATCAGGGAGGCCGACGAATTTAATTATATATCGTTTTTGTAAAATCCGTCGATATAATTGTTCGTTGTTACTCAAATTTAACATTGAATTTTTCAATTGCAATTAATTCCTTTGTCTTTAATTTTTTAAAAAATTCGAAATAATCATCTATATTTAAACTACATATCTTATGTATACCAGCTGCAAAGCCCGCCTTAGGTGGACCTCTTGCTGATCAGAGGGCTAGCCGAAGCAGGCCATTTTATTACCCCTTGTTAAAATAATAATGGGAAAATAAAATTAAAAAGTTATTTGAATTATTGATTGTTCCCCATTTGTTTTTTTACTAAAAAATTTCAATATTCTTTTAGTTTCAATTTGTAGAACTTTGATGGTGTAATTAAGTACTATTAAATATGAAAATTAGCTAAACGTATGACAATAAAATCAAATATAGGTACTTTGAGAGGTAGGCATACAATTTTTCTGTACTACTACATATATTAATTAGTTTGATTCCTCCTTCAAATAGCCATTATACACCCATGGAGGTTAGAAACTGCGCCCTTAGTAGATTTTAAAATAATAATTTGAATTTCCCTAATTTTAATAAATTTTATTCGTCATGAACTATTAGTGGGTCTTAAAATTAGAAGAATCACGTCGTCGTCCAAGCCGATTATAACAAGTATAGATGCCATGGTTATTTTGAGTTTAAATTTAGAATAACTAAATTTTTCAAATTAAATCTTTAAGTAAAATACTAGTATATAGCGCGATTAGTCCAGTCAATTTAGGTCCTAAAATTTAACCTGAATGAATACTGCAATTTGTGATTTTGATTTCGACTAGGGGTTCCGTAGTCTTTATCTAAGGGCCCTGTGAAACCGCACTTGGCGTGAGGCCGATTCTAATAATTTAGCTGCTTCTCATTGGATAAAGTAAAAAATCATTAGCGGCAATTTTTAATGGGTAAACTTTTTGTTTTATGTTATTAGAAACCCAACAAAAAAAATTCATTAAATCTATTCACTATAACTGGGTTCCGTCATTTTGCATTTTTAACCTCTAATTTGACTAGACCAGATATATAATATGTCAGATATTACGGAATATCTAATTGGCCCCGATTGCTATTTTTGACACTCGGGTTTGATTCACGAGTGAGTGACCATTACTTCCTGAAATAAAATTATCCAGGGGAGTTTCGAATTCTATTAGTGATGTTGATTTGGGAATAAATAAATAGCCCTTCCGGTTTTTATCCCTTTTTTGTTAAATATTTCCAAACTTTGAAAGAGAACTCCGCTACTAACGAGAAGATTGGGTTATTTGATTTTTTTTATATGTTTCTCAAAAATACCAGATTGATAATATGTAAGTATTGAAAAAGATCCCTGCCAAAGAAATCTGTAAAGGACAAATCTCTCTATAAGGTCGTCTAATGATTGCGTCTTCTCTCTCTCTCTATAACGAACTCGTTTTCTTTTGAATGCCTAGTATAGTCACTTCCATTCTTCTTCTTTTGAACAGCAACCCCCATATTAGGTTGCCACATATTGATTTTTTTTGGGTTTTGCTATATAATTTCCAAGTCTCTATTGTTTTTTTTTCAACATACTTTAATTTACTAGAGGGTTGAAAATTAATAAATTAAAAAATATAACTTGTTGATTTTTTTACCTTTCATTTATTTCTCAATGAATCGAATTATTGGAGAAAAAAAAATTAAAAATAATCTTTTTTGTTGAATTATTTATGGGTCTAAAACAGCGCTTCTTAAACTTTTTTCATTCGCGACCTCATTTTACTGATCAATTTTTCGCAACCCCATCTATAAAAATGTACTGTTACGCTTAAGTGATACGTTGAAGGATCTCCAAAAGTTCTTCACCGATTTCTTTGAAATTTTCACACAACAGTCCATTCAAATACACGAGTGTTTTTATATATATCACACCTGTGGCATGTAAAAAAATATTTTTCTAGGAAACAACACCAGCGCCTCTCTGGGGGTAAAAGCAAACAAACAAGATGGCCGATAATAGCTTTTTGGAAATCTTTCAACTGTCAATATTATTTTTGGTTAAGGGAACAATTTTGACAAGTAATATATAATTATTTGCAATTTCAATTTATTTTCAAAACTAGTATTATTTTTTAAATATATTTAAAAAGCTATTATCTATATAAATTTTAACCATAAAACGAGACGCTCCCCGCCAGGGGTTAGGTGACGCCGGGCCGTATATAAAATTTGGATGTTCGTTTGTTTGACATTAATGGACTTCGACACCGTTTGACCGATCACCATGAAAGTTGGACATGTAAATGTATTTTTTCATTGAGAACATAATTCGCGAGTATTATTTTGTTATTTTTTAGAGGGCGGTCCAGGAGGGGGCAAAAACCACCCAGGCTTTGGTTGATCTTTCCCAAATTTTCAACAGCTAATCTTTAGAATCATATAAGAAAAGTATGAATTGGATTTTTCAAAATTTGAGATTCTCAGCTAGTACCATTATTTTTACTAGAAAATTATAAATAAAACCATATATTTTGATTATAATGTTTTAAGAATTTCAATTTTTGAATATTTTTGAAAATCAAATGTCAATGGAACGAATATTACTGAATTTAATATAAAAGACAAATTTCGAGTAGTACCTATATTGAAACCTCGATATAACAAAGCTGAAGGTGATTAGAAAATAATCTTTATTACAAGTAATTTGTTTCAATGAGGTTTATTATATACGAGGGGTGAACCGCGACCTAATATCGTTTACACCTACTTCCACTTCCACTTTCATTTCCAAGTAGAAGACAATGAATGAATGAATTTTATCTAATGAATTCCAAAATAATTCCACATAATTCCAAAGACGTGTACACCTAATTCCAATCGCGGTTCTCCTCTCGGTTATATAGAGATTAGATTCGTTTTAACAAGATAAGACATGAATTCTTGTTAGATGGATTGCTAGGATACGTTATGAACTGCTAGATCCGAGATGCTTTAGATTATTTTTATTATGCCATAAGGGTTGTTTCACCCCCTCAAGAAAATAATTCTATTTTATTTTCTCACCCTACTTCTAATGTAAATTTCAAAGAAATTTTAAAATATACAGGGTGATTCACGGTCGATGGCACGTTGGACGTTTATGGAAATCGGAACCCAGAATATTTCTGAAAATTTAGCACCTTGCATTTTCTTACCTGTTCTACCGATCTAAAGTATTTTCAGCTTTGCGACGTTTCGGCTTACATCGAAAAGTCGTAGCAAATTTATTTTTTTTAATAGAACACCCCGTATATTAACTCGTTTTTAGAACCGCCCTTTTATTAAAATACTTTTTTGTAAATATTCACCTATACCTATGTCTATTGGTTTTCGAGATAAAAATAATTTGTGTTAAATATTGTCCAAAACATGGCTCTAATTAAGCTTAAATAAATTAGTGCTCTCAATTCATAAAAATATGATATTTTGGTGGTAGTTTAGATACACCCGAAGTATTTAATTTACGCCGAGAAATCGACTCCATATTATAGAGGGCGTGCTAAAATTACTATTATTTCCATTATTCATAAAAGGGGTCAATGCTGAAAATATTTTAGATCAATAGAACAGGTATGAAAATGTAAGTTGCTAAATTTTCAGAAAAATCCTGTGTTCCGTTTTCCATAAACGTCTAACGTGCCATCGACCGTGAATCACCCTGTATAATATAATAAGAAATATTAAAAATCAAAAAAATTTTAAAATTAACAAAAAAATAGAAAATGAATTTTCTTGTAGACATATAACTATAAAGAAAAGCGTAGTCACTTTTAATTTGAAATTTAATTAAAATGAGTTTACTTATATTAATCTTCCTTTAAAAAACACCCTATATCAAGTTCTCACATATTGATTCAGCTTTATTATTTTCAAACCTCTATAGTTTTTTGTTCTCTCTCTGTTGTTGTTGAATAAGCTATTAGCATTTTTATTTTAATTTTTAATTAAATATCCTTGCACTCCCAACGGTGGCATCTTGTGCGTTCTTGTTGCGATAAATCCTTAATTAGACCTCTTGACAGAGCGCATAGCCAAATAAGGGTGGTTGCTTGCCTTTGACTCGGGGGCGCAACCCCGACAACCCCCCACTGTGCCTCTTTCAATGGAGCAAGCCAAGCTGGATCAACCTCGTCTCGGGCTTATAGATGAAAGCTCTGGATCGATACCATATACGTATAGAGGAAGCCAGGCTCCTTGGCTGCTGCTCTTAGGCTTAACGTGGTTCGCTTTAGCCAAAAGGCGATCATCAAATGGCCAGGCGACAAGTTCACGCTTTCAGTCAAAGCGACGCCGAGGATACACTTGTCCGGGTTAAACACTTCAGACGAGTTTGGGTGAAATAACGAGAACCACGGTCGTAGATAAAAGACGTATTCAATATTTTAAACAAAACTGGGCAGTATGGCAAATTCAAGTATTTGATTCATTATTTTTACTTTACCATATATGGTATGGTCAAATATTGTAATCGTGCATGAAAAAAGTGTTGTTGTTTTTTTATTTGTTTTTTCGAAATATCTCAAAAACGACTAAAACTATTTTGATTAAAAAAAATTGGGCAAAACCATGGCTTTTTGGTCTACAAATTACCCTAATATAATATCTGCCAGGCCCTTTTTATCAAGTTTTAAAGATTGTTTATTATCAAATATATATTTTAATCTATTAATAATTTGAAAGATAATAATAATAATTGAACCGATGCCGGTGGTTGAAATTTCCCCGTCTCTGCGATTGAACGGACGCGCCTGAAAGTTATGCATTCAAATAGGCACCTTGTAGAATCATATGACTAACTTCCTGGCGTTATTGTTTTCAAAAATGACTAAATTTTGCTAATTAATTAAATTTTAACAATATATAAATATATTATTTTTTAAATGAGTTTAAAAAAATAATTTTATGATAAAAAAATTATAGAACTAATTTTTTAAATTAATAGAAAATTTTGAATGTCCCTTTCTCTAGAAAGAATTATTTTGTTGTTCGCTCTTCCTTTTACTTGGCCTTTCTAAGACCATAGCATACTAATAAAGCGAGTACAATTATACCCCAAAAATACCACGAAATAACGTAAAATTGTTCATTTTTACTTGACCATACAAGATATGCTCATTTTTTCAACGGCTAAAAGCCTCAATTTACAAAATTATAAAATTATACACCAAGAATACTCATTACATACATCAACATCATATATTACATAATTATACATCAGCATTACATTAATTATTCGTAAATAAGTGTGAGCTAAAATAAAAGTCACTATCTAATTAATTTCCAAAGAAAATTCCTTAGGGTTAACCAATTTTTGTGCTAACTCATTGTAACAATGTCAGAGTCTAAAAAAACCAGGATTTCTTTCAGAATGTCTACTAGTCGGCATCTCTGGATAGAATGGCATTATACTTCTTAATACATAGTTAAGGCTATATATAGGAAAGAGACAAGCAAGTTCTGAACATTTCACTTGATCTGACATAATTTTATACACAAATATACAATCAGAGGCGATCATACAGGAATTAACAGAAGCTAGGCAGAAAGACTTAGCAGCAAGAGTGTAGTCATGATTAAATGTTGACATTGGATTATCAATTAAGCCTAGTTCACATTAGTCAAGTAGTTCGGCTTAGTGATCTGGGCCCAGTACTCGACTCGCCCTCGATTTTTGTGGAGGTTTACACAGTGCTAGTATTAGTATAACTTTAGAAGAAATGGCGTGTGATGTTCAACGTCGTGGGCTTAAAAAAGTGTATAATGTTATATTGGATCAAGTACATGATGCTATTGAAGAGGAAAAAACAGAAGTTTTTTATTTTTTATTCAAGTTATCATTATACATAAATATAAAAATATTATGTTTTAACAATAAACAAAAGAGTAATGAACAAAATAAATTCCTATCAGCTAATGAAGTTGTTTCCCATGCTTCCGATATAAGATTGGAAATCATTACTGCATCAGTACCCTGTTCATTAGAGTATGTATTACTAATATTGGAAATACATGGTGATGGCGAAAGGCAAAACGGAGGACGACGAGCAGCTTTGTTATATGTTGATTGAAGTTAATGAAATGTAGGTTCTGTGAGGTGGTAAAATATTTAGTCTGCACCGTGTCAAGATGTCCTGTATATCATTTTGTTCCAAAATGTGTTCTCTCGGTGGGCGAGTGGGCGAGTAACTATACTCTCGACTACTCGTCCATTTACTCGACTTTTCACTTGACCAACTGTTTACACTAGTCGAGCTGTACATGATTTTTTAAACTCGCCTCTTTACTTTACCGTTTACTTGACTAATGTGAACTAGGCTTAAGTGATGCTAACTTGCTTAGAACTTTGTGCTGAACTCTCTCTATCCTAACAATGTTACCCCTCACATTCGGTCTCCAAATAGCAGATTATTTTTAATAAATTAGTTTCTCTAACCAGCCTGGACCAAACTCAACCAAATTTTGTATCCATAATGATTATAAAATATTTTATTAAATATAAGCCAGGTCTATGGTAAAGTCATGAGTTGGCCACATCAGTTCATTTTATAAAATTTTGATTTAGATTTTTAGCCATGAAATAGAAAGGATAAATAAGTTGTTGGTGATTGAAGAGAGGACTAATTTGTTTTGTGTAGATTAAACCTTCCCCTCTTCAAAGATAAATTGAGAACGCTTCGTCTCTTTCTTCTGTATATCTGATACGAAATTACATCGAGATAAACCTAATCATTAATCTTTTAAGTAGCTTATAATTAATAAGAATTACAAACAATAAATGATGATTTATATTATCTCGTTATTATTAATATATATAAATATATATGTATAAGTATAAAGTATATATAGATAAGGATGAAGAATAGTCTATTGATCTTGTGGGCTGAATGGCCATTTTCTTTCCCGCCCTGCGGGTTGGTTAAATTTCCACCTCTTTTCCTACTTGCATTAATCAACCCCTAAAAAGCAGCAAAATAAATGTCCGGGGATGCATTATTTACGAGGAATTTTCTATTTAATGCTTTTAAAATGTTTTATGAATCGTTGCCCTTAGTGAATTTCGCCCTTTAAATTACGAAACCGCACCTGGAAATTTATTTTAGTTAACTGAAAAACGGATATTTAGGTCAGCTCCTGGCGACTAAAATAATCCGCAGAGCTTATGGAGAGTCCGGTTTATTTATTTTGTAAGTTCATCACATGAAAAATCAATTTCCAAGAGTAAATAAATCAAAGAGGGTTTTCTCTGCTTGATTCAAATAAGCATACACCGATACTACTACTATATAAAGTTTTACTAAGTTAGGACAGTAAACAAGTTAACTTTAAGGTTTTAAATCAATATAGGAACATTTAATTACTTGTTCTAAAATTTCTCCGGAGGGGATATTATCTAAGGGAATCCGAGATGCAGCCCGCGAGGGCAGCTTCCCGCAGCGCAGGTCAAAGGTGCGAGACTGTACCGAAGACTTACCCGGAACAGCTTGTTTTGTTACTAATAGAAAGTTTTAAACCACTGTCTAAAACAGCGGTCTCCAACCTTAATAAGTGCGTGAAATAGTTTTGAAGTTAAAATCATCCTGTGGGCTACTTGTTTCAAAAAAATTATTTATCGCTAATACAACCTTATTTATACAATTTTATATACAGTCTAAGATCCCGAGTTAGGTCGACCTTCACCTATAGAGTTTCCTAATTAAATTAATATTTTGATAATATAATGTATTAATAAACAAAACTTTATAGGGTCGACATCCAATTTCCCTGTAATTAATAAAAACATTAAAGTTGTTAATTTTATTATATAAATTTAGTTATCGAGTTTCCGGATAAATATATTACCAATCGAGAGTAAAATATGTATATTATAAAATGCCAAAGTTGGTTTGCCATCTTTTTTCCCTGCATAATTCCAGGTAGACAGGGTATCAACATGTAACTTCGAATTATTATTTTGTAATCATAGAGTTTCCTTTATTGTCACATATGAAAATGTAGATAATTTTATTGCAAATTAATTTTTTTTTTTTTTTTTTTTTTATTTTATTTTTTATCAAAAATAGCTATGCAGGGAAATTGGATGTCGATCCTATTAAGTTTTGTTTATTAATACATTATATTATCAAAATGTAAATTTCATTAGGAAGCTCGATAGGTGAAGGTCGACCTAAGTCGGCATCTTGTACTAATATACTAGTATCTATAACCAAAAAAGGCGACCAAATTGTTCAAAAATTTTCAAAATAATATGCAGTTATATTAAAATATAAAAAAATTAAGAAATAATAGTTTACTATATCTAAAGTTTTAAACAAAATATGTACACAACAGTGGCGATTGGTGACTTTTTAACCAGAGAATGCTGTCCAAAAAAATGCATTCATTTTTTGAAATTTTATTTTAATCTTGGCTTTATTTTTGCAAATTTCATCAAATATGGCATCATTTTCGTTATTTTTCAAATTTAACATTAGATTTTTTTAAAATATATTTTGAGACCTTCACTCCAAACGGATACTGCTTTGTGTGAGTGAGGATAGGAGTCAAATAATCTTATGACTTAAACTCCACACTCCCTGAGATGGAAATCGATCATCTTCCACAATGAATATAATTACATGAAGAATGACATATTAAATAATAATAGTAAATTTCAACTAATGATATAGTTTTAGTTAAGTAAGCAAAATGAAACGCAAATATCAAACAGAAAAAAAGAAAAAGCCATTCAAATTTGTTTGCTATTTTAAAATAAAATTTGAAATATTGTTTGGTTTATGCGACTTAACTAATAATTTTCATATTTTATGTTTATTTTACCATACAAATATATTTTGTTGTTGGATCAATGTGTGTTTTCATTTCATAGATGGTTGTAGTATTGTTTTTTCCACATTTACTCTGAATGAAAACTTTTAGTGTATCCCTACATTCAAATTAATAGCTTACAATAAAAATTGATAAGTAACAAATTCGTTGTAAAGGCAGATTTCGAAAAAAAATATTGAAAAATTTTAATTATTCTTATTTATTATTATATGTGCGGCCCTCAGAAATTTTTAAGTCGTCAATCGGCAACCGGTGCAATTCAGGTTGTCTAGGTCTGCATTAGATAGTATCAGTACTCAATTGCTCTAGAATTGCCCGTTTTGCTTATTTCCAATTACAAATATTTAATAGATTTTTTAATGATAAAAATTCTAGTTTATTTCAAACGAGTCGAGACAAGCATGGACAAGTTGAGACGTGTTGGTGGATAAAAATGTTTTCTCGAATATTTCGAATTATTTATTTTCTCTGATTGAAGAATATCAATTAGGTAAAAAATAAATATATTATTTTCATTTTCTTTTACCTGAAAACGTTTCCTGAGAGTACAAAATGCCAATCTTAGTTAATGAACTGAAAATTGGTACTCAAATATATTACGATTCATCAAATTTTAGCTTTTTATCTAAAAAGGTTTTCTGAAAGTACAAAATGCCAATATTGTAAGGTTTTAGTTAATGAGCTGAAAATTGGTACGCAACTATGTATTTTGCCTTACAATCCACCACATTTTAGCTTTTTATCTGAAAATGTTTCCTGATTATATATATACATTTTTTGCATGACTGTAATATTTTTCATGATTATTTTTTCTATATTTGATTGAAGAGTAAAATATATAATTATAAAATGGAACGATGAAATAATACAATTTCAATTAGTAAACAAATATTTGTTAGTTAGGCTTAGTTGGAAATTTTCCATTGAGAAATGGAGAAATTCTCCCGAAACTTATAGGGTTTGATTAAAGAGTGTTTTATAAAAGATTTTTATTTATTTTAACAATCAATAATTTTTTTTTAATATTATCAACTATCTTTTTTGATCAACAAAATCGGTAGAATTAGTATATTTTATCTACGGGCCGAGATAATTTTTTCCTTCAAATGTGGACAGTGTAAGCCAAAAGGTGGACACCCCTGCTTTAGATCCTTCAATTCAAAGATCTGAACAGGTGTGTGTGTGTGTGTGTGTTACAGTGAAGGTATTCTTAAGAAAGTAAACTTTTCTTATTTTCTTTTGATGATTTAAGTTGCTTGCGCCCATATATAAGGATTAATTTGTGACAGAACATGCATCTCGCTATTTTGTTTACAAAACGGCCTCTATTGTTTTCTTAAGAAGAGAGACAAACAAAACAACTCAGCAAACATTATTCAACATTTATTCGGGCCTATTCTGCCAGCGAACATGAAACAATCCCTGTTTTAGGCAAGTACTTTGCAAAATTCGGCCTCTTTTAATTATTTTAATGGCACTTTGTATTAGAGACAAACCTAGAGGGTAGCGAAAACAGCTCCAAGCGATGGACAGGGGCAAAAGGAATTCAAAGGAGATGCCTGAAAATTTAAATTTACAAATTTTAATATTAATTAATAGTGCAATTTAAAATCAGTGCTGGGGAAAATACTTGAACTCAATTGGTGTGGCAACCACATAACTTTCACATTCTCACTTATTTGATATCATCGCGACACTTCTAATTTACATCCCCTTCCTTTATTTAAATCGGATTAAAATTTATGCACGACTAATAACTCATGAGGGGGGAGTCGGGTAGCTCAGTCAGCTAACGCGCTGACCTCACTTCGGCATCGATCGATTATGGCGATGTAAGAGTGGAGGTCCGGGGTTCGATCCTGGCTGGCAAATAAAAATTTCTACCGACTGAAAACTCGGCTCCCTCACTAACCCTACTAACACTCTACTTATGTGCTGTCTAAATGGACTTTGTTCCCGGTGACATTAATTAAATAAATAAATAAATAAATAAAAACTCATGAGACTTGATAAAGACACCAATTTTTAAAAAAATCGTTAGTGCCGTTTTTAAAAAAATAAAAAAAACGAATATTCTCTCTCTCTCTCTCTCTCTCTTTCATGTAAATGTCAACTTCCGGTGTTCCCATTTCAACCAAAAGCTTGCTGAACTCCTTCTAGTACATATATATATTGCAGTAAAAACTCGTTTTTATTAAGAACGGGTTCTTACTAGTTAAAACGTGTTTCACTGAATACCTATACTAGAATTTACTGATGTTGGTTGAGTTTGGTTCAAAGGTCTAGAATCTTCATTTTCGACCTTCCGCCTCATTTTGGGTGTTTATTTTCTAAAAATTTTAAACGAAATGTCAAAAATTAGAAGCAACATTTTAGGGGATGTAATTTTTGACATTTTCCTTTAAAATTTTTTAAAAATAAACACTTAACATGAGGCGGAAGGTCAAAAATGAAGGTTTTAGAACTTTGAACCAAACTCAACCAACATCAGTAAATTTTAGTTGCCACATAGTAGGTATTCAGTGAAACGCGTTTTAACTATTAAGAACCCTTTCTTACGGAAAACGGGTTTTTTTCTGTAACATATACCATATATGAAGCTTAAGTTTCGAATTTCCTAGTTCTGAGACTTATGGTTGCGAAACACAGAGGGGTACATACATACATACATAAGCACTGACCAATGGATTGTTGGCCCCTTTTTGGCCTCTGGGGACCACAATATTCGGTTTTATGTCCTAAATCCGGTTTCCATCTAATAAGGCCATCGATTTCTTCTTTCTAGTACAAAATGAAATTATTTGTTTTCATCTCTGAGATAGATAAGTGTCAGGACGCAGGCAGGCGATCGCAATACTTCACATTATATTCTATAGAATAATTGAAAATAAATAGTAGCGAAATAGAGTTTATTTAATCGAATAATTATTTAGACTTCACTCTACCATAGTTTTCCGTGAAGATTTATTGTAGAAAGTTACTATATTGGATTTTTATGGGGTTATATTTATCCATAGTGTCAATTTGATAGACCATAGTTTTCCGTGAAGATTTATTGTAGAAAGTTACTATATTGGA
>JALMQS010000081.1:1146086-1167116 GCA_024734495.1 Forficula auricularia
AATAAAAGATCAAAGACGAACATTTCAAATATCTCATGTTCACTCAACAGTAGTAGCTAAACACGCGATTCATAAAAAAGCGGTTTTAGAGAAAAGAAGCAAAAATGTTTTTTTTCCTAAACTAAGGTCATGCATTTCTTATGTGTATTTACATAGATCAAGGTCCAAATGAGATTGAACATAGAGCAAATGGAGTGGCGATTAAATTGAAATCAGTCGAGATTTGGTATCAAATTTCTGTCAAGGGTTGGGATTCAATTAAGGATTGACCCCGAGGGTCCTAATGGAAATCGCCTGCATTCGGTAATGGATGAGATTCCAAATGGATCATCATAAGAATTACCAGCAAAGTGATGGGTTAAAGATTTCGAATACGAGCCATTTTGCTTCTTTTTAAGGTTTTTAAATAAAACTCGACCCTATCATTCTATAGCAGAGATGTCCAACCTTTAGGCTTGCTCGTGCCACAATTTAAAGAACAAAAATGGCCGCTGATAAAATATACTAATCCTACACAAAGTAAATCAAGAATTTTAAATTACTGACATAATAAATATTTTAGAAAATGAAATTATGAGATGAATATTGTTTTATAAAAAGTAAGTAAGTACTTTTTATAATTTTTTTACCTTATAGTGGAGCTTCTAATTTTACTTTTTCTAAATTTTATTCTTGAAAATAGCTTCCCGTCTATGTAAATACATACATAATTACAAAAAATGATATCATGTAGTAGTATTTGATCCTTGATAGATAATTATTATCTATTAAATTCTAATAAAGAGACGTTATTAAATTTTTCTTTCATATCGGTGTCTAATTGTCGTTCTATACTTTAATCAGAAAGTTTGCAATTAAAAAATATATCTAATGAAAATGAAGTCAAAAATAGGCCAAAAATACTGATTATTTTCCCCGAAATCTTGAAATTTAGATCCAGATTCAATATTTAAAATTAGTGCTTTTATTTTTCGAAAACTTTTTTAGTACAATTCCAGATTTATTATTTTAGAAAAAAAAATTATCAAGGCAAATTGTATCAGATATATTTTCCAGTAAGTACTATTATATATAAATTTCAATGTTTTAAGGAAGTTTATGATTCTATGTTGGACAGCATTCATTACAGTTCTGGCCTCAGGCTGGTCAGCCCTGTTCTAGAGTATTAGGTATTTATGCAAGTCAGAGCATTTCATTGTAGCTCGTAATTTAAATTAGGTTAAAACTTATTTCACCGAAGTTGAAAATCATAGTGAGTATTATAATTTTTTTTATTTATTTTTTTTAGTAGGTGTCAGTTCAAGGTGAACCATTTTACTAATAAAAAAAGTTAGTAAAATTTCATTGTAGGTTTCATAAAAATAAAACATATATTTATTTTATTTTTGTGAAACCTACATTGAAATTTTAGTAACTTTTTTTATTATTGCAATTTTAATTGTATGGTTATTTTGGGGAAAAGGTCGAATTTTCGTGGAGTCCAGTCACAGTCAAAATTTTCTTTGTCCTATCGTGTGAAATATCCCGGTAAGTAAAATAGAAGATTTTCTTACATTAATTTCAGTTTAAAATGTCAGTTCCAAAGAGTCCCAGAGTGAACATTTTAAGGTGATGTTTGTACTTGTCAGCGTTCAAAAATTACTTAACTTAAAATTAAGAAAAAAATTCCAAGAATCACTCATTCTCATCAAAACATCAAAATGTACTTTTGTTTAGTGACTTTATTAGTTGTTATGGTTAGTTTTATACAAATCAAATATAAATGAAATGATTACTGTTTTGAGAATTTGACTTATGTCGATGTTAATGGTTTCTTTCAAGATCTTACTGTTGTGCAAAATCTTCTATTATGTCCTCAAAGTCCAATTTTTGATGGATATCACTTTCTCATTTACAAACTAGTAAGTCGTTCATAATTCTTTTTTTATCTGTGAAAATGAACGCTCTCTACAGCATTTGGTGACCATAAGGCAATAGAATCTTTGTAGAAATTTCCATATTCGGTAAAGTTTGAATTTATCTGCCTTTTTTTTAATATTAGAAAGAAAGAGTTCATTAGGCTTAAGGAATTATTGGATGACTTCAACATATAACATATGAGATATATAAGGAGATATTTTGTTTTTTCTAATTAATAAAATTTAAACGTTTTTATTTTATTAGAGAATATCAGGGATGTTTATTTTAAGAATAAATCAAAGCGGGTGTAGTCTCTTGATCTAACAATATTCAATATATTTAAATATTTCTTATATAATAAGAAACAGTGAAGTGTCTTGAATTTTAAAAAAGCTCATTCTTTAAATTCTAGTCAATCTACGCGAATAGGGCGTGCAATAAACATTATTTAATTGAAAAGAGAGTAACAAAAAGTATGTTCTTTGGATGAAAATTATATAAGTTCAATCACACGTTGAAGAAGCCACTGTTCCCACGGGAATCGAACCCGAGGGCCAGATTTGCTTATCGAGCGAGATGCTCAACCTTGGAAACTTATCCCTTTATTATATATTTGTAAAGTAGTGAAATTTTATTCTAATACAGACTGACAGGGGGTTCTAAAAGAATTTTACTAACGAGTGGTTCCTTGAAAGTGCTTACGTAAATAATGAGTTTGGTCCGAAGATTTTGAATCTTAGAAAATCGAAATCGAATCTGACACACTGGATCGATTCATAAAGGTGAAATAAATGGCTCTGCAAACATCCAATAAATTATATTAAATTTTTTATTGGATATTTTTAAAAATTATTAATTTGGGTTTCGAAAGACCAAATTGCCAAATTAAACATAGATGTAAATTTACATAATATTTGCCCTATTGTTTTTGAGATATAAAAATTTTTATTTGAGTAAATTCACACAGCGTTATATTACTGTAATTATTAATATTTGTATTTGCATAAAAAATATTTCATTTTTGGAATTTCTTTTATTGTTAAAAGGGAAAATTGCTATCATTAATGAATACACATCATATTTGTTATTTATATCCACAAATGTTAATAATTAAATAGTATAGTATCCGATAATAGCCATAGGATTGGCTAAGTGCTTAATTTATTCAGTCTATTATTTTATCTTCTATATCATATGTGGGACCCGTTTTCGAGCTTTGAGATTTAGAGACAACTTGAGATGATGAGATCAAAAAATTAGTCTACCTATTAGTTTCTTCAAGTGTAAAAAAATGACGTTAGTTTAGGTAGTTTGCTGATATTTACTTTTTGAACTGCAAATTTTTTCTTTTATGAACCAGTTAAATATGTTCTTTTCGACATAATTAAACGAGACTACAAATCTATGCACAACACTTTATTGAGATACTTAATAATTTATAACAATTAAGCTAATAAACAAACGAATCGTTTAAGTTTGAGGCATCAGGGGATTCCCCATCCAACGACAGCGTCGATATCTAAAGTGACCAATAGAAGGCATAGTTTCACATCTGCCTTGATAACCAAGTTGATGTAAATCTACTGCCGCAAGTAACCGAAACATGACCTTAAGATGACCACAAAAATTTTACATGCAACTTAAACTACGACGACGGATTTTTGAGGCCTGGGCTCGTGCTCCGCGTACCCGTATGGAAAAGAGGGCACTGAACGAATTTAATATTTTGGAAGTGAGAAACTTTTGGAACCCTTGGTATGAGAGACGGACTCCCAGTTGGCCGACTTATTGTTTTTCGAGTTGACAAGTTGGTCCTCCTTGGTGAGTTTAATAGCAAAGTTTATTGAACTCTCAGTTTTATAGTAGAATACACAATCACTTGGAAACTACATCAGAGCTACCATAGATGTCGAAACTTAGTGTATTCTGAAGATTGTTTCATTAAAATATGAAACTTCTCTTTTTATAAACAATTTTTTTTAATAAAAAAAGAAAAAAAATCTTGAATGACTTGCCTGTACCACCATACATATAAATAAGTAATGTTTAAAAGCTGAAATATTTATTTTATTTATTTATTAAACGATGCTATGAGGTAGATGCACATAGAGTAGACACAACAAATAATATGATACAATACACTACTAAACAATAATGATATAAGTATTTAGTTAAAGTAAAAATCCATAAGTGTTTAAACTCGTTATGTTACTTTACCAGAGATCGAAACAAAAAATGTATATATTTTTTATTATCTGTAAATCTAATCTACCTTTACAGATGGCGTGATTGTAAAGCAAAGTTTAATTCAGATAAACATTCTGTCGATAAAATTTACAAGCTTTAATAATTAAAAAACAAAAAAACGAATTATGTAGGGAGATAGATTATGCTACTTGAGTTGAGTTCATTACTTGGAATCCTAATCGGTGGTTATTCCTTTTCCTCACGCTATCGACCACCCCCTAAAAAGGTCACGGTCCGACCGCGCCCCTGACGGGGACCCCGGGCTCCGCCCCCTCATGCCTATATGCCTAGGCCCCTATTATTTATCACCATCTTCCTTTTTGGATCCCTTTTGAGCTGAGGCGTCGACATGCTCAATGAACATTAAATTACTATCACGAAAATGGCCAAAGGATAGCTAGGGTGGCAAAGGGGTGGTTTTATAAAATCAACCCTTGTCATTCATTTATTCACACCCTTTAATTTCTCATTATGAGAATATTTAATTACTTCGTATTACTCGTTACGCCCAGAAGGCAGGCTGAGAGCCTATTGTTGAGTTCACAAATTCAGATTTTTTTGTTCATTCTGTTTAAAAATGTCTGAAACGTAAAGAAAAATAATTTTCAATTAAAATTTTTGTTCCTGTCTATGTGTCTGGATTCAGATACCCCAAACCCCCCACTAAAAGTCGTAGAAAGTGCTTTCTGGGGCTAAAATTTTTCTGTTGAACTTGCGGAGAACTGATTAGATTTTGAACTCACTAGCTCCAGATTTTCAGGTTCAAAAATGCATCATTTTTTGAATGATTTTATTATTATGGGCAGGTGAGGGATTCTTTCACAAGAATCTGATCTAGGAAAATGAGTAAAAAGGACTTGGATAGAATGATCTTTCTGCCTTTAGAGCTTTAAACAGCGTACAAAGTCATGAATAACTTTCATTTTTTCCCTAATTATATTTTGTATTCATGATGAAAAAAAAATCGGATTAAGATTGTTAGAATTTTAAAATATACTATATATAGTGTCGATATGTTTACAACAAATTTCGCCAGATCCAGTGGCTTACCTAGAACTTTTGCCACTCGGGGCGGTATCTAATTTGCCGACCTTTTTAAGTCAATCAAATGGTGGTTTTTATAAATGATTAAACATAAATAAATAATTGTAATTGAGACAAACACTTGGTGGGGAACTTGTTTACCATTGGATGCCATATTTAAATTAGGCAGTAATATAGGATGCCGCATAAGTTGATATACCTATAAATGCAACTTTTATAAAAATACAAGATACTTTTTTAAAGGCCCCAAGAAACTTACGGAGGCCGCAGGTTCCCCTCTTATGAGACAAAACATATTATACCTAATTTACAAAAAAAAAAAAAATACCACAATTGATGTCTGTATCCGAGTAAAATTTTTAGAGATACCCTACATTGACTTGACGACGATACAAAATATTCGAAATCATATAGTAATTCATAATTAGTGGAAATCGAATAGTAAACTTATGAAGCGAGCAAGTTGTTTTT
The DNA here is from genome assembly GCA_024734495.1 of Forficula auricularia. NCBI lineage: Eukaryota > Metazoa > Arthropoda > Insecta > Dermaptera > Forficulidae > Forficula > Forficula auricularia. Next base: position 1,151,748 of record JALMQS010000081.1, read on the forward strand.
TACAACTATAATCAAATATAAAAAATGCCGCCCCAAAATATGTGCCGCCCGGTGCGTACCCTTCCAAAAAACTAGAGACCATACCGATTTTACTTGCTCCAGGGCGTTGAATATGTAGCTTTGTCATTGCAAGCTCTATGTGGCTTGAAATACCCTTGAAAGCTTGTTCTACTTTGACAAACAATAGCGTAGTTTAGTTCCCTATAAACTTTTATTTGAAACTTTTTTTCATATAATGCATTGTTTTTGAGTTATACGACTGTCTCAAGATAAATAAACTGCAACGGATCGTTGCTAAACTTTATCCAAATTCATTTGAAATATTAATATGTTTATTCCTTTATTATTAATCAGATATCACTTGCAATTTGTATCATATAGTAATTCATAATTAGTGGAAATCGAATAGTAAACTTATGAAGCGAGCAAGTTGTTTTTTACAACTATAATCAAATATAAAAAATGCCGCCCCAAAATATGTGCCGCCCGGTGCGCACCCTTCCAAAAAACAAGAGACCATACCGATTTTACTTGCTCCAGAGCGTTGAATATGTAGCTTTGTCACTGCAAGCTCTATGTGGTTTTAGTTAAAAAAAAGCTTATTCTGAAAACTTATAAAAATATAGCCTGGTTGTATGTTATTCTTTTATATTTAAAGTCAAGCCATTTTACGTCTTGCATTTTCATATTTGATCCATTAATATTTTATTTAAAAGTCTATTAATTTTTATGTGTTTTTGTTGAGTGTTGAGTGTCTCGATTATTATTTCCCCCACCACTCGGCGATTTACGAGCTAGCTCTCTGTTCATGTTCATGTTCATGTTCATCTAGTGCAATTTACTTCCTAGTTTATACCTACCACTCTATAAAACACAATAAACAACTGTTATTTAATCAAAACCAATTTTAGAAATAATTGAACTTATTATCATTAATATACTTTCAAATATTTAAATATTTATTATTTTTTTGATTATTTTTCCGTTCCTATAGGTAGAACTCCATTGAAATGTTTTCCTAATTAGCCTATGCTTGATTTCTGCTATACCTGTCCAGACGTCAGTTGCCTCTCTTTATAAGAAATATTCTAAAAACTCACATAAATTATCTCCAATTCTTGAATAATCGAAAAGAAAAACAGTTCATTTACGCAATAAATTATTAATCTGATTTATTCACATAGACCAAGATGAGAATAAAGGTTGAAAGAGGCATGTATCTATTATTATTATTATTATTATTTGTGGGGATAGAGCCAAAAAAAATTTCCAAACAAAAATAAGAGAATTTTATAAAAAAATAATTTAGGTTAATTATAATAATATCAAATACCTGCTATAAATGTTTGTTTTTTTCACGAAACGTTTGAATTATTAATAAAGGTTTGTTATAGAGAACCGATATTGGAATTAGGTGTACACGTCTTTGGAATTATGTGGAATTATTTTGGAATTTATTAGATCATGTCCCTTCATCTATTGTCTTCTACTTGAAAATGAAAGTAGAAGTGATAGTAGGTGTACATGATATTAGGTCGCGGTTTACCCCTCGTAGAGAACTGTATTAACTTAATTGAATAAAGAATAATCAAGAATTTATTTCAAAATATAGATAGATAGGTATTACTATCTATAACCAGGTGTTACTAAAAATATTTTGATAGGGTTTTAATTAAAAAACTAAGCTGAGGGTACCAGAAGTTTTATATATTGAAGGAGACAATAAAAGTGTGTCTTCTGCTGGAATTATAAATTTTATTTATAACGAGACTATAGTTTCGAGGGCTTTGCCCTCTTCATCAGTCTATTACAATTGATCCACGGGAATTAATGTATGAACCCAGGTACCACAAGAATAATCTATAAATATTCTGATAATAACTTCTCTGAACATTGGAATATCATGTGAATAATCTTTCAATCTCCGTAGATATTCTGGGTATTTTCTTAGAACTAAAATATTCGTGTAGGACATTTAATTCCCTTTCCCGGAATATTCCTATTTGCGCATTCTTGGAATATTCGGAAAAGAATATTCTCAGAAGATTAACGACCATACAAATATTCTGTGGATCTCCTGGAGATAATTGGAATATATAAGTCCTTTAAATAACTTCTTAGAATATTCTGGGGATATTGTGTGTTACCTGGGAATGGAGAGTGATATTTACACGTCCTATGGTTAAATTATTATTTGTAGCAAATCCTTCGAAACTATAATCTCGTTATAAATAAAATTTAAAATTTCAGCAGATGACACACATTTTTATTGTCTCCTTCAATATTAACAAGTGGTTGAATATAATTTTTAAGAAAAAAATAAAACCGACTTCAAAAAAATTAAATGCAACAAATAAAATACACTAAAAGGTATAAAATAATTATTATCTTATTTAGTTACAACTAAACGACGAAATATTAACATGAAATTACTTTTTGAAGTCGGTGCCAAACATATACCTTTTATGAATCGCACTCGACGGATCTTACTTAGTACGTTTGGCGGGTACGCTTGCTATTAGGTATAGTTTGTTTGGCACCTACTTCAAAAAGTAATTTCATGTTAATATTTCCTCGTTTAGTTGTAACTAAATAAGATAATAATTATTTTATATCTTTTAGTGTATTTTATTTGCTGCATTTAATTTTTTTGAAGTCAGTTTTATTTTTTTCTTAAAAATTATTTTTATTTTTCTCTTTTTAGTAATGTTATTAATAGTGGCTTAATATAATACCTTGCATGCATCTCGTAAGAGAAAGGGTCGGGCGAATGAAGCAGAAAATGATAATAAAATTCAAATCATAAATATAGAAATTCTCTCGAAACGTTTGCGGGTTTTAAATGAATGTTTTATGTTTTTTTTATAAAAGATTTTATTTATTATAATTTCGATCATTTGGTCATAAGAATTGGAGATTTACGTTATTTCGTCGTTGATCATATCATTAGAATTTGACCAAATTAATATCGCACCATCCCTAAGATACCCCCTTTCCAATAAAAAAAGAATCATCGAAATCGGTTCATAAACAAAGAAGTTAGGCCTGAACAAACCTAACAAAAAAGGTCTAATACCAATGAAAAAAAACCAGGACCAATCGGATGTTAGACTGAACCCAATGCAAAAAAAATTTCATAATCAGTTCACAATTGGCGGAGATATGAGATAACATAGACACACAAAAAAATCAGTCGAATAGAGAGAGAACCTCCTACTTTTTTGAAGTCGGTTAAAAAGTGAATCATTTGATAGAATAAAAACAAAACAAGTGGTTGATTAAATAAACAATAATTAAAAATTAATAAAAAATTTCTGAGCAAAGCTCAGTCTTCCGGTTAGGTAGGTACTCTTAAATTATTAGATGTATTTTCTCAGAGGAGAACTGATACAGATAAAACTAAGAAGTGACCTAAGGGAAAGCATTCCAAGGATGAAAAAATAGAAGATTCCCCCAAAAATAAAATTTATTGGAACTATTTCTTTTTACACCTTTGAATCGACGTTTCGGAGGATCTCTCTTCCTTCTTCAAGATTCAAAGTGTCAATGAAGGAAACGTAATAATTTTCCTTCTTATATCCTTTTCAGTGCTCGTTGGTATTGAAGAAATATTGTTTGTCTTTCCATCATTAATATAGAATAATAACCCTTTGAACCTATAAGAAGGGAAAATCCTCCGAAATGTCGGTTCAAATGTGTAAAAATAAAGTGTTCCAATAAATCTTTTTTATTGGGAATCATATTTTTATATATCCTTGGAATGGCTTCCATTCATTCCTTATTTTTATATCCTAAGTTATTTAGAATGCCCTCAGTGATAAAAGTTTAACTACCACTGGTTTAGAATTCGCCACTGGTTTCACTTGCACAGATGTTTCCAATATTCCTGTGTTTTTATGAATAGTTCGTTGTTACCCATAAAGGGATATATTTCTCGGATAACGAACTATGTTCAACTTGCGGAATTTAAACTATGTGTTTGATCCTCAGACAAAATGAAGCTTTCAAAGAGAATATACATTAAATTTGAAATTCACTTTTTCAGTAATAATTTTGATAAAATTATTGTGTGCTATTAGATTAGGCGTGTTATTCCTTATAAATGTTATGTGTTTCGAATCAGACCCCTTTTGTTGCTGATAGAGAGCTTTTCAATTGAATCAATCTCTGAAAATAACTTTTAAGAGAATTATTGAATCAGCTATTAAATATCCCTTAAAAAGTGAAGTTTATTATTGGCTTTTTAGTACAAAGGCTCGCCCTAAGTTTGCTTACATTGAGAGAGAGAGAGTCATAAAAAAAGAAACTTCGATTGGTCAAACGTTTATAGCAAATACGATCAAACCAACGCCGGAGTATTTTAAGGGGAAAGATAATATCCTGCTCCAAATGGACAAAAAAGCCTTGTTTAATTGCTATTTTAGCTTGTAACTCATACCAAACAACTTTGTGGATTATATTTAGGGCCAGTTGCATAAACATATGATCGCCATTGGCTATGCGTGAACCTGTAATTAACTCATGAAATGAGTTGCAAAAAAAAGATGCTTGATCCACACATTTTGAACCAGTGTTTATTTACATTAGCCAAACATTAGGTTAGAAAACAAATCGTGGATTTCCTACACATTAATCATTCATATACCTACAAGTGATTTTAATTATTTTTAGATTATAATGTTTTTTCTTTTTATTTTTAAATTGTGAAAAAAATAATTCTTTAGTTTTTCTATATAGGGATGCAAACATCGTAAAGAAAAACATCGATGTATTGATACATCGATATATAAAAAAACATCGACGTATCGATACATCGCCTAGAAAACATCGATGAATATTATCATCGATAGTTTTTTTTTTTTGTATAAAATACGATTTAAGTTGTTAATTTTTTATTAGAAGGTTATATAATCATCATGTGACTTTCATAATAGACTTTTATCCAAAACCAGAGCAATTTATTTAGTAACTGAATTTAAAAATAATAGTTTTAAAAGCCGTTTCCCTGTCAAACGGTTTCTTTGTTGCGTTATTATTGCTCCAGCTATATTGGAACCTTGGAAAACTGTAAAAAACATCGAATAGAAAAACATCGATGCATCGATGGCTTGTAATAGTGAACATCTATGGTAAACATCGATGTTTTAGAACTGAAACATCGGAGGTTTGTGAAACATCGATGTATCGTTTGCATCCATATTTTATAGGATTAAAATGAAAAAAAACTTGTCACATCTGATAGGTGAAAAATGTGAGTTTAAAAATAAATATTTGATATCAAAGTCAAAATATAACTAAAAAATCATATTAAGAAGAATTTATTTTATTTAGGGACGAATCTAAAATTTTAGTAGAAATATTTTTAGGTTGATTTTTGAAAAATTGAAGATAATTTAAACTATCATTTTATTTTTTTTTACTTATGGAAAGTGGTGTAGGTTTTAGGTGAAACATGATGTTAGTTAATAGAGTAAAGGGTGTGTAGTTTCACGGTGAATGAAATGAAGCTCAGAGAGGTTTATACAAACTCAATATATTTCGGATTGTTAGTCCATCATCATTTGTGTCTATGACTTAAATTTGTAATTTTACTTTCTAATTTTATTCTAAAAAGACTTTATATTTATACTTGTAATTTTTATTTATATTAATATTCATATTTACTTAGATTTCTTATATTTACATTTATATATTTTATAATTAAAAAAGAAAAATCTTTGTAAAACAATTTTTTAAAAATTTTTTAAATTTTAAATTTTCATTGGTGTTTTTCTTGTGTAAGATTTGAATGTTATATTTTGTTATATTGGTAACCATGATTTGAATGTCAAGAATGGCGACCACTCGTTCAATTATTATTAGTTTTTAACCTGTAAACTCCTGATGGTGGACTAATAATCCGAAATATATTGAGTTTGTATAAACCTCTTTGAGTTTTATTTCATTCACTGTGAAACTACACACCCTTTACTCTATTAACTATCATTTTATTCATAAACCGACGTTTCGGAGGCTTATTCCATCCTTCTTCAGGGTTTCACTGACCTTTCAAAACCATGAAGAAGGAGGGAATAAGCCTCCGAAACGTCGGTTTATGAATAAAATGATAGTTTAAATTATCTTCAATTTTTGAATTTTGGACTGCCCATTAATAGCCACTCAATTATTTCGTTTAATTTTTTATTTAATATAAATACAATCTTAGATGTTTTTTAGATCACAATTTTTGTCTGCATGATTACATAATACTTACCCACACTTACGTATGATAAAATAAAAAAAATTATATTGTGAAAAAGTAAGGAATCTCCTCTAAAATCCAAATTGCTTTTTCATATTGGTTTATTGTTCCCCGGCCTATGTTTTTCTCCATTCATTTATCATGATTACCAACCATTAATTATTTTGTTGGGAAATTATTAAATTCCACGATGATGAACAACAAGCGTGACCTAGGACATTAGGTGACTCATTAGTTCCTCTTGACAAGGGTCGGTCGCTAGAGCTGTTCCAAAAAATACCTCCAACCCATTTGATATTTATCTCAAATTTATAAGCACCCCTTCCTTATTTGAATAAACAAAAACAAAAAATTAAGTAAAAAAAAAAAAAAAAAATCACTAAAATGATTACATTCCTTGTTAACGTAGAGAATTAATTTCATTTAGGAAAATACAAAAAAAAAAATTGATTCACCCTTTAAAACTCTGTGTTCAAAGGCATTAATTTAAATCCTTCATATAATGACATTAAAAAAATCTATTAAAAAAATAGGGCGCATACAAGGCGGGGGACCTTAGTTACGTCACTACAAAGGATGCAAAAATAGATTTTTAATTTCTATATTTAAAAGTAATATAAATATAATTTTCATAGACCTCCAACGACTCTTACATAAATTTGCACTTTCCTGTGAAAAATTTCAACTCAAGATATCTTCAAAAAAGACGAAAACTCTCACAATAGCTAGAGAACCAGTACGCTGTAAGCTACAGCTTTATAACACCATAGTGGAACAAGTGCCATCCTTCAACTATCTCGGGGTTCAGATAACCAGCTCCAAAAGTGTTAGCTATGAAGACAGACTCCAATCTATTAAGGCGTACAAAATATCAGAATGCCTGAATGAAACGGTTTGATCAAACAAGTTTCTGGGAACAGAAGCAAAAGTACGCATCTATAAGACCGTTTTGCGACCAATTTCGACATATGCGGCCGAAACAAGAACAGACACAAACAAGAGAAATATTAGAAGTTTGTGAGATGAAATCGCTTCGCAGAATTGCTGGTAAAACAAGGATGGACAGGGTAAAAAATGAAGATAAGTGCAATATACAAAAAGTCAGCATATGGGTCCAAAGGAGAAGAACAGAATGGAGTGCACACGTATTGCGAATGAATGAAGACCGGCTGGTGAGGAAGGTACATGACAACAACCCTACCGAAAAAAGAAGACGTGGCCGTTCAAGAAAACGATGGAAAGACGCTCTGGAGTAAACAGGTATTTACAATGAGAAGAAGAATAAGAGAAAACTTAAACAAAATCGAAAAATTATTCTTAAATAGGTACACACTTTTCTCTCTTGTAGAAGGGTAAAAAAGGGCCATTCATAAATTACGTCACACCAATTTCAAGATTTTTAGACCCCTCCTCCCCCACATTCTGTCAGTTTTTCATTGAGCTCCCTCTTTTTTTTTCTTTTTTTTTATAATGATATTGATACAAGAAGAAGTTGCACCAAGAAGATACAACCTATGTAGTCCGTGGTGGACCCTTGTAACGTGAAGATAAGGGGAGATTTAGGGATTGGGTAGCAGTCGAAGGTATCTGTGGATGCTTGACTTGAAAGATTGAAGGTTATACGTTGCTGTAAAGACGGTCGGGGGAAGAGAGTTCCAGTCTCTAGATGCCATAGGGATAAATGAATTGGCGAATGCGTTTGTTCGATTAGTATCCAGTTTAAGCGCGTAGGGGTGTTGAATTTTAGAAAATCGTGTATTTCGCGCAAATGAAGCCTTTGGTGGGATTATCGATTTTATTTTTATTTATTATTATTTCGTCCGAATAAAAGCCATGGTAATATCTATAAAAAAGGGAAAGGAAAGACAGATCTACGATGCCCTGGAGTCGAGAGTGTCAGTTAATGTAGGACTTATTGTGACCTCACACTATCACTTTTATACCCTATAATTTTCAGGTTAGAATAATAACCTGAAATCCAAAAAATATATTTGAAGATGTTTAAAATTTTTTTAATTTGACTTTAGTGACATCACAATTTTTAAGATCCCCGGGCGCCATGTCATATTTTGTCACAAATCTGAGATGCCCCCTTTCACCTTACTGTGTGACGTAATTTATGGTCGGCCCCAAAAGTTATTTTAACGTAGCTAATTATATTTTTAAATCCGTACATAAAGTAATAATTTAAATTATAGTTTAATTTTCTTAGAAATGTAATTTTATTATTCTAGTAAAATTGAAAAATTATTCATAAGTTGAAATCCTTTAAAAAAAAAATCATTTTTGGTGAAAGATACAAAAAGAAATTTTATTCAAGATATTTTTTAACGAAATTAATTTTTTTTATATCGTCGGCTTAGAGTGTAAACCTGCTAACCACAACAAGGGAATCTTACAGGTCAAAGAAAAAACAAACAAAATGTTGTTATGGAAAGAAACTATTTTTCACATTTTTTTTCTACAACTTACGATCGTAATTTTAAGTAGCAGTTTTACTTGGACTGCATCTCTTTTTCTTTCGAACGGTAGATATTAATATGTCATAATATGATTAAAAATGGATTTAGCAGGTTTACACTCTAAGGCGACGATATATATTTTAAATAGGTACTTATTTAAATAAAAGTTTAGTTATTCTTGAAATGTAATTTGATTTTCTAATTAATATTGAAAAATTACTAATTAGGCGAGAGATACCCTTTGTATAGCTTGCGTTGGGAAGCAAAGTACCATTTTCAAAAAAATCTGTCTTTGTTTATTTGATAATTTCCTCTGAACCTTCCAAACGGAAGAAAAGAAGTGTCCAAGTCACGCCAAAAATAAATTATTTTATAATTAGCGTACGTTTGAAGTCATTTTTTTTTTTTTGCTTATTGAGAATATATTATAAAAGTATGAATCTATGAATATCCATTAGATAGAAATATAGATAACAATGTTTTAATAGTATTAAATAAACTAAAAAACTTCTGAAGTTTACACTTCTATCTTTTTATTTCTCCAATTCACCCCCCCCCCCCAGCAAAAATAAATATATAAATAAATAAAATATTTTTTTCTCCAATATTTTTCGTTGCATGTCGATAACCCATCCTAAAAGTTAATTCTTATTTATTTAGCGCTTAAAAGCCCGAAAGATTCATTTCAATTCTATTAATAATAATATTACTTCTCGTAATGTAATGAATGACTTACTTGGGTTGTTCACCAATCTAATTAAATAGCCTTGGGTATCAAAGGGGAATTAGAATCAAATTAATAAACGCTTTGATATTATACATATAAATTTTTTCTAATGAGATTAAATGTCTGAAAGCAATTATCTCCCCCCTAATTTTATTTTTTATACGTTACTCTTCATCAAAAGCAACTTGGTTTTGTAAAGTTTTTTTTTTCTTTTTAATTTTGTCAAAAGGCCAGAGAGATAATTTAGATTGTCTTATTCCCCCGTCTCATCTCCATTGGACCAATTCCATTTCAAGAATTGAAACTCCTGGCTGAAGGGCAGATTGGCTGGCTTTTGGGACTGATAGGCATCAGCCATCAGGCATCATCCCTTCGTAATGTCTCTATCGGCGATCTTGTTTATAGGCCCTGGACTAGAAGGGGATTCTTTTTTTTGTTCTTGGAACTTATGACTGTTTAAATCACTTCTAAGGGCATGCATTTCGAAAAGATGTTCCTTCTATAGTACATCATACTTTATTCTTTTGTTGCTAAATATACATTTTAGAATTAATAAAAAGCAATTCAATATACTATTAAATGCTGGATAAGTTAACACTGCTACCGAAAAATTTTTAATTCCTGGAAATAGGGATCAGGCGCCCCTAACCCGGAAAATTTTAAAATTATGGGTTTTAAAAGTGGTATTTAGAGGCGATTTTTATCCTCTGAAAAATTAAAAACAAACATAAACAGAGCGTTTGAAGAAGGAAAAAAGAGACAGGGCTATCTATTATATGTATAATATAATATACTTAGACCAGGTCCGTCGAAAGGGGGGTGGGAGGGTGGGCAGAGACACACTGTTATATAAATTTTTGTACTACTAAAATCTATTAGGTATTTATTATAAATAAAATTAGCAAAATTCGGTAACCAAACATATTAAGTTACGGATTAATTTATTTGTTAAATAATAAAATAGTTTACAAATTGAAAAATCTAGTACTTTAATTTTTTTTTTTAATGATATTGATGTGAGAAGGAGATAAACCAGAAGGTGCATCCCCTAAAGGCCTGTATGGGAAGGCCCCTCCATCGTGAAAAGAACAGAGTAGAAGGAAAGAAGCCGGGATCACGAGCCAAATCTCAGAAAGTTAGATACAATCCAATATCTAATTTACTAAGTTTTTAGGGGCTTCGAGCAGTGGTAAATTAGGTTAAATTTATCTCCCACTTATTTTTTTTTCCAGACCCTATACTTACAGAAAAAATGTCTGGGTATAGCCGGGAATCGAACCCGAGACCTCGGCGTTGCCAGCCAGACATGCTGACCAATACACCAGGTAGCCCGACTATTTCTCCCAGCAATGAGGGGTCTGGTTGTTTGATTAGGGCCCGTAACAGCTCTCCACGGGCCTGACTTAGCCTATAGTTCGCTAATTGAATTATTCATATTTATATAGTAAGCTTATAATGAAATTAGTCATGTATATCATATTACTATAATAAAGCTGGAGAGTTTGTAAGTATTCGTAGTTTGAACGTTTCTAATCTCGGGAAATACTAATCCGGTTTAAATTTGATCTTAACAAATTAAAACTTTTTTGGAAACCATTTGAGGGGGGGGGGGGTCTTCGCCTAACTCCTGGGCAATCCTAGAGCGCTTCTTAAACTTTTTTAATTTGCGACTCCATTTTGTTTAAGTCATTGTTTACTTATGTTTCAATACCCCAAAATTAAGTTTTGCGACCCCATTTGAGGTCGCGACCCATATTTTACATAGTTGTCCTAGAGCTATTAAATTCACGTAAAAATTTTCAATTTTTTTTTTTGTTTGCTCATTGTGTTGAAAAACGTCTAGAACGTGGAAAAAATCTTCTACTACTGAGGCTAAGAACTTGAAATTCGTCATGAAGGTTAATTTTATACGCTAAGAAAGCTTATTAAGAAAAAGGAAAATTTGGATGATAATTTTAAATAATGGGTGGTTTTAATTGAAAGTCTTGTGGTGTTCACATCATATCTTTAATAATTACTGTTGTCATTCGATGAATTATTACTATTCGAATTCAATTCATAAAGGCGGGTTACGATGATTGTTTAATAAAAGTCCAAGATAAAATCTTTCTACCGATTGCGTGTGTATCCTAGCTGAAAATGGTTCTTGTTTTCTTCTCTTATTTCTACTAACGGCTTTTCTCTTGAGTGGAACCCCTGCATCGTAATTCAACAAGAAATCCAACCAAGGATATATCGTTGATCAAGGCATTTATATATAGATATATATAAAAGAAAGTAAGATAGAACTCTAGAAATGGTGTAATTCCCCAGTGGATTCTAAGATCCATTCAGGTTCGTTTCTTGGGAAGTTTGGAGACAAAGTAACCAAGTATTAATCGTGAGAGGCCCTTAAGACAGGGTCGCCGAGCTGTCGAGTCCGGTGGATAATTGGACCATGGAGCTAATTGTGTCCCGATAACGCCCCTGGCCATTCGTGAAGTATTGATTCGTGGGGTAAAACCCCTAGGCTACTCTAGACACCCCCTACCTATTCATGTTACGCCCGAGGGTGCATTCATATAAATATATACACCCAACTCTCTTTTTACACGGTTTTTAAATAACACGGTCCGAAAAAAAACGCTTTTTTACATGGCCGATTTACTCTAACACAATTTCAAAATTACTTTTTTGTTGCCAGCACCCTTCTAAGATTCTACATTATTTTTACTTTATCCAATGCGAAGCATGGGGAAAGTATTGTAATCGATCCGGCAGCAAGCGTGGCTTCGAAGGATCCTCAGGTAAAGACTAGGGAACCCATGAACTTAATTAAAGTCACAAATTGTAGTATTCAATTAGGTTGAATTTTAGCACGTGACGGTTTTGCCAAAAATTACATGAGGTCTCGTCGAGAGGCTAAAAAGTGCCATTTTTTCATTTAGTGCGTGCGGATGGATGTATGGATGGATGGATGGATGTTATCGTTTATTTGGCCCACGATTTTTTCCACACCGTTGCACCGATTGAAATGAAATTGAAAACCTTCCATTAGTTTAACAAAATGAAGCGCTGATTAGTTTTTGGTACATATCGGCCCACAAACATTATTACTTTATTTCAGTACTTTTTAGTTTTTCAAATATCTTAAAAACGACTAAACCAATTTTGATGAAATTTAATATCCTAATTAAGTACCTTGGGGACCACAAAAAAGGTTAAATAAAGTTTTTTAGTAAAATTATATTTTAAAGTACTTTATAGAGTAAGAGAGTACTTTTTTAATTTTTTAAATTCTTTAGGTGTATTCATTTGAAAAGTTTTAATATAGAGCTCAATTAGCCTTGTAAGTAAGAATGGATAGGCTTCTCTCTGTGAAATGCTTTGGGAGGAATTTTTATAAGTAACCATAGCAACTGCGTTGTTTTCTTATCCGTTACCTTTGCTGAAGACAGAGAAATCGACTTTAAACCAAAAATAGCGATTGATTCTCATCTAATACTTGAGGAATAATCATTCTATATTGGATTTTTGACGTTTCGGTTTTTATTGGTAACCATTGCTGAAGACATAGAGAAATCGACTTTAAACCAAAAATAGCGATTGATTCTCATCTAGTACTTGAGGAATAACAATTCTATATTGGATTTTTGACGTTTCGGTTTTTATTGGTAACCATTGCTGAAGACATAGAGAAATCGACTTTAAACCAAAAATAGCGATCGATTCTCATCTAGTACTTGAGGAATAATCATTCTACATTGGATTTTTGACGTTTCGGTTTTTATTGGTAACCATTGCTGAAGACATAGACAAGCTTGAGTTGTTTTCCAAAAAAGAATTTAGTCTGTTTGATTTTAAGTCGATTCTTCCACGTTTTCAGTAGAGGTTGCTATTAATAGTCAAAACATCAAAAATGGAATGAAATAAGGTTATTCCTCTAGTATTAGACAAAAATCGATTCCTCCATGTCCTCAACAATGGTTACCAATTAAAACCGAAACGTCAAAATCCAATATAGAATGGTTATTCCTCAAGTACTAGATGAGAATGAATCCCTATTCTTGAATTAAAGTCAACATGAATTGCAAATTGCAAGTGATATCTGATTAATAATAAAGGAATAAACATATTAATATTTCAAATGAATTTGGATAAAGTTTAGCAACGATCCGTTGCAGTTTATTATTATTGGGATAGAAATAAAATTTATTTAAAACTTTTATTTTTAATTTTGGCACAAATGACCACGCAGTCGAGGCGCCCTTTAAATTCTAATAATAATAAAAATATTTTTAATTTTAATTTTAGTATTATTTATTTTTTATTCACCACAAGTGATATGTAACGTAAGTTTCAATATATAAATATAGATTTTATGTACTTGCTCATTTATTTAATTTAAAAAACGACATCTATTTTAATTTTTATATTACTACATCTCGTCATAATTATTGAAACTATTTAACTATTATAAATTATCGACGAATAATTATTTAATAATGTTTATTTTTATAATGACTAGAATCGCACAGGACATGCGAATATCCAAACAGGGGGAGAGGGTGAAAAAATGTAAATTCTTGCCTTTGGAGCAAACTCATCCAAAATTTGTATACATAATCTTTTGACCCCTAGAGAGCTAGAAATGCAAAAACTAACCACCTGAAATGGGGGGGGGGGTCAAAAGCTGAAAATTCTTACCCTTGGACCAAACTCAACCAAATTTTATATACATAATCTGTGGGCCACAAGAGAGCTAGAAATGCAACAACTGAGTGCGGGGGTAGGTGCCTTCTAGAGATGGTTGGGTGACTCTCACAAATGATTGTAAAGGAAAATAGTTTTTTAATTTTCAACTTTTTAAAATCTGTTAAAAATTTTAATCTTCAGATAAACTGTGCAGCTTAAATGCACATTAGCAAGTATATTGATATTGATACAATTCCACGAGAAAAGTGTTAGAAAAATGTGTTTTAAATACTTATATTATAAAATTCCTAACAAAAGATACAATTGATTTTTATTTGTTTTACCAGCAATTTTTTCCCTAATATTAAAAATTTGTATTATATATATGTATTCTCAAAGTAATCTCTAAATAACAAAACTACTTCTTCTTCTTCTTCTTAGGCTAAAAGCCTGTTTTCTCCAGAGCGTCTTTCCATCGATTTCTTGGACGGCCCCGTCTTCTTTTCCCGGTAGGGTTGTTGTCATGTACCTTCCTCACCAGCCGGTCTTCATTCATTTGCAATACGTTTATACCTACGTACTTTTGCTTCCGTTCCCAGAAACTTGTTTGCCCTAATTGTTTCATTCAGGCATCCTGATATTTTTGACGCCTTTTAATAGATTGGAATCTGACTTCCTCGGTTAAGAAAACTGAAACGAAGGTTGTAGATGTGCGTTGAGCTAACCACTTGACCCCTCGGTACTGTTTCCAATTAGGACAGCAACCAATTCAGTAGGCCAAGACCCATGAAGGGTTGTCGAGCCAGAGATTTATTTTTTATTTTTAATCTGACTTCCTAGCTAACGCTTTTGGAGCTGGTTGAAGGATGACACTTGTTCTACTATGATGTTATATAGTTGTAGCTTACAGCGAACTGGTTCTCTAGCTATTGTGAGAGTTTTCATCTTTTTCGAAGATATCTTAAGCTGGAATTTTTCGCAGAAAAGTGCAAATTTATGTAAGAGTCGTTGTAGATCGTTTTCGCTTTCCGCAACAAGAGCCACGTCGTTTGCATAGCACACGATATTTACTTTATCATCTCCCATTGAGTACCCTTGGACATTTTTGAGGTTTTATTAATTCATTCATTACAAGGTTGAATAAAAATGGACTTAGTGAATCGCCTTGCCGAATTTGCTGGTTGTCTGGAATCATCCTCTCCAGTTTCCCCTCTATTCTGATTCTTTCATAATTATTTCTATATATTTCCTGAATTAATCTAATG
>JALMQS010000081.1:1167328-1401398 GCA_024734495.1 Forficula auricularia
CGCAACAAGAGCCACGTCGTTTGCATAGCACACGGCTCATTTACTTTATCATCTCCCATTGAGTACCCTTGGACATTTTTGAGGTTTTATTAATTCATTCATTACAAGGTTGAATAAAAATGGACTTAGTGAATCCCTTGCCGAATTTGCTGGTTGTCTGAAATCATCACTCAGTTTCCCCTCTATTCTGATTCTTTCATAATTATTTCTATATATTTCCTGAATTAATCTAATGAGGACCACTAGTGTTACATGATCTTTCAAAATCTTCAGGACATGCTTCAGTAGGATCTTATCAAAAGCTTTTTCAATGTCAATGAAGCAGAAAAAGGCAGGTTTGTTAAATTCCAAGGCTTTTTCAGCTAGTTGCCTCACAACAAATATAGCATCGATACAAGAACGCCCGCGTCTAAATCCCCGTTGTTCATCTTCAAGATTTATTATTTTAGTGAGTTTGTTTGCTGAGTATTGAGCAAGAAAATAGAAAACTTTATTGTATTATATCTCTAAATATATGATCGAGATTGTTGACACAACTCAAGATTCCAGCTAACTTAGCCGAGACAAATATTTAAATTAGATATTAATTTGCTAGGATTAATGTTCTCATGATTTATGTATATGTATAAATGAATAAAAATTTGGAACTCTCGCATTTTCAAACAAAATGCTATGTAGATTCAGTGGATATAAAACTTTTATTTTTATTATCGAAACTCAGTCAAAAAAAAAAAAAAAAAAAAAAAATATTTTATAAATTATTCAAATCAAATTTGATAGCACGATGTCAGAAAATCTGGTTATGGTCTCTGATTTTATTTTTTTAGATTTTTATCATATTTGGCATAGAATTCACTCACAAGTGACAGGAACAACAAGACAGAATAAAATAATGCTAGGAATAGAAACGAGGAGTAGTAGTAATACTGTTAAAAAAACATCAAACAAGATCAAGTTTTGTTTTGTCTCTCGCTCGTTCGTCAAAAGTGAAAGTGTAAGAAAGAATTTTATTATACTGCATCGATGACGACAATAAAACAAAAGACCTCAACAAAAACGAGATATTGACCTCTCCCCTCTGGCTCCCAGCAAAAGGGTCTTTAAAGTTAGGCCACACTTGCTTCATATAGTTTAAACAGTTTGAAAAGAAATTTTGAAATCTATGATAATATATGTAGATATTTGTAAAAATTCCAAATTTATAATCCTATCATTTTTAAGGGCTATTTTGGGCCTACATGTTTGAAAAACTAAAATATTACTTAAGATTTGAATTTTTAGTAAAATCACACATAATTAATTATAATTATTTATTGAACATGAATAAATAATAGAATAAAATTACGACGTTTCAATCGACTTATTCTGCGATCCACTACTATTACAGGTTAACTAAAATGGCCATGTGTTGTCAAGCTTTATATATGATAGACTCCGAGTATAGTCAAGTCAGAGGCGTCAACACCAATTTTGTTTCACCCTTAGGGCCTGTTGTATGTCGCAAAATAAATACTTTTTACCACTAACACAGAGTAGATGGTAAATGGAGGGACTGAGATGGCCAATCAGATGCCAGGCACTGACAACCGGCCCTAAGAGTGATACCAAAAACTTCTAAAAAGGTAAAAATTTTGGAAATAAACCCCTAAACTTTTAATTTGTAAAATGGAAGGTATTTCCAACACTTGAATGTTTTTCCCCTCAGAGTGATGTTACGGTAAATGTCAAAACCCCCTAAAAATGACGAAATTAAACAAAACTTAAAGAGCCTGTCATCTGATTGGCCATCCCAGTGGCTCCATTTACCATCTACCGTTTGTTAGTAGTACAAAGCATTTACTTTGCGACATACAACCGGCCCTTAGACTCGTGCTAAACAATCATCTTGTCTTTTATTTTTGGGAAACCTACCTAGTATTTTATATTTTAAATTTTTAAAAGTTTCTTAAATTTTTCAAAATTTTCTTTACTTTATTTAAAATGTTTCACCAAGAAATATTAAAAAAAAAAAATATTTATAGGGTAAAAATTTGGAAAAATGCATGGAAAGCCTATTTTACTCCTAAAAAAATACCTAAACATTTTTAAAAAACCCTTATCTTTTTGTCCCACTAAAAAACGTGCAATTTCCTCGCCCCCAAATTGGGGAGGATGGGGAGGAACCCCCCAAGTTGGCGACAATGAGTTCAGTCAAAAAAACCAGTACACTTAGGACCTCAACGCCCTCTCAGAATGAGCAATACATATTTTTAAAAACTACAAAGTGAAAAACATTGATAAATTAAATAATAATATTTCATCATTCGCATCCATATTTTATTAAATATTTTAAAATCGCAGGGAAGTGGACAAAAAATCAAACAACAGAGTTAGTTATTTAATTTACCAGACGTTTCGTCACTTTATTGAGACTTCATGAATGTGCCACTGATTAAGTCTCAATAAAGTTACGAAACGTCTGGTAAATTAAATAACTAACTCTGTTGTTTGATTTTTTTGTCCACTTCCCTGCCATTTTAAATTATTTAATAATAATAATAATAAATAACAATTAATTCATGATATATGAAATTATTAACAATTAATCCACATATCAAGAATATTATAGCTTACATAGTTTACTAAAAATTTAAATCTTAATAAAATTAATCAGAAGAATGAAAGCTTCAAAAGCTTCATTACTAAAATATTACTTCTTGGGAATCGAGATAATTTTTTTTTTTAATAATTATAAGGTTATAACTTATAAGCAAGCACGTAGGTAAGGGCTGGGCTCAACGGGTCGAACCCCCCCCCCACCCCCATTATACATGGAACAGTTACCAAGATAATATTATGGCTAAGAGTTAAGAAAGTCAAGTAAAATATTTACCAAAAAATTAGCAAAATATTAAATTTTTTTATGAAAATGATGAGAGAAGGAGTTAGACCAAAAAGGTGCAACCCCTAAAGGCCTGGGTTGGCCCCTCCATCGTGAAAAGAAGAAAGAATTTTATGGGCTGGGCGGGGGTCGAAGGTATCTGTGGATACGGGTTTTAAATAGCTGAAGGTTATAAGTCGCGGGAAAGATAGTGGCAGGGAGCGAGTTCCAGTCTCTGGAGGTCATAGGGATAAAAGAGTTGGCGAAAGCACTTGTTCGACTTTTATCCAATTTAACATCGAAGGAGTGCTGAGCGTTTGAAAACCGCGTGTTTCTCGTAAAGAGGGCATTAGGGGGGATAATTGATTTCAGCTCGACTGAACAGACACCGTGATAGTATCTGTAGTACAGAGAAAGGGCAGAAACGGTTCTTCGGTGAGCCAGGGAGTCGAGTGAGTTGGTTAGAGCCGGGTT
Source organism: Forficula auricularia (assembly GCA_024734495.1). NCBI lineage: Eukaryota > Metazoa > Arthropoda > Insecta > Dermaptera > Forficulidae > Forficula > Forficula auricularia. Next base: position 1,170,663 of record JALMQS010000081.1, read on the forward strand.
TCCTATTAGTTTAATTGCTCGCTTCTGAATTGTATCCAGTGTAGCAAGAGAATGCTTACAAAATTCGAATTCAAATTTGCTAGGTCGTTGATTGTTTAGCGGGGTGTTCTGTTGACCAGTGTGTCTCTCTTAACGATTAGCCGACCACAATTGCCAAACCGCTGCTGATCCTTGTCCTCTGTCTGGTCTGAGCCCTCGAGGGTTTCTCCCCATTGCCAATGCCGTTCCCTGCTTTCTCTTTACCATTTAAACAAACAAACCCAGGACTAGGGACTTCATTCCAAATCCAGTAAACATGCTAATAGGGACGTCAATTAATACGTTTTTCTTTTGTTTCAGGCTAACCGCCCACAGTGAATAGCCCTCGGAGATATCAGCTTCGCAAAAGGTAACACGCCTTCTTTTTTTTTTTAATGATATTGATACAAGAAGAAGTTGCACCAAGAAGGTACAACCTCTGTAGTCCGTGGTGGACCCTTGAATACCTACTTTAAACAGAAAAATTTATAAATTGTATAGATTATTAATATTAATATATGACCACCATATAGTGACTGGTTTGACGAAACAGTTGAATGAAAGGGGGCCTTTATTCAACTCAATCTCATGGTGACTCGTCACTCTAAAAGTTACACCACATTCAATACCTAATCTTATTAAAAGATCAAATATTGTTTATAAATTCATTCATTTATTTATGTATGTGTTGCAGTAAAACCCCGTTTTTAGTAAGAATGGGTTCTTACTAGTTAAAACGCGTTTTACTGAATGCCTTTGTGGCAACTAGAATTTACTGATGTTGGTTGAGTTTGGTTCAAAGGTCTAGAATCCTCATTTTGTGTGTTTATTTTCAAAAAGTTTTAAACGAAAATGTCAAAAATTAGAAGCAAAGTTGTAGAGGATATAATTTTTGACATTTTCGTTTAAAAAATTTACGTTCTTATTAAAAAACGGGTTTTTACTGAAACATATACATAAATATTTAAATTCTAGTAAGAATTCCTCTTAAAATTTTCAATCCTTCAGTCAACTAGAAGTAAAGATGTTCTTACTTTAGACAAGTTAACTCGAATGGCTTCTTGGCTAGAAATATTTGACTCAATTTCTAAAATGTATTTAATATTTCCCATGAGGAGTCCTTTACGAAATGATGTATGATACATTCCTTTTATAAAATTTTAATAATAATTTTTAAAATATTTATTCTAAATAAATATTTTATTACTAAAATTTTTAAAATTTTATTTTCGTTTTTTTCTTCTTTATTTAATTTTTATTAATAAAATATTTATTTTAGCTAAAGTTCACAATATAGTCCGAGGATTGTTTATTTGGCTCCCAAATTTTCATTTATTGAACTTTTCACAGTTTTGATCCTAGATCTCTGTTCGATTAGATTAAAAAAATGCGTTCCCAAACAAGTTCTACGAGGTGATTTTTTAGGCGGTTATTAAAGACATGGATCCACGATCATTTCTTAAAGAACTCATCTGGAGAAACATTAAATACAATTTGGAAATTGAGCCAAATTTTCTTTTCAAATAACCATTCGAGTTAACTTTCCTAAAGTAGGAAGATCTTTACCTCGAAATCAATGACCTTTAAACTTTATCTACTAACGAAATCCTTAGAACTATAAGGTTTTTCGGGGAATCCCATCCCACCCTTGGGAAAAATATTTCTTAACCTAATATCTAAATGTAAATAAATATATTATAAGTACTTTATGTATAGACAATTGAAGAAAAGTATTGTATTTTTTATTAAAAAATGTTAACATAAAATTAATATAATTTACTCATTAATAGCATTAAAGATTGAGCCACTGCGACCCAATCGGCAATCTACACACCAAGATTCTGATTAATTTTCAAATATAACTAAATGTATATTAATATCTTTTATTTTAAAATACTAGTCAACTAGTGTGAGACCTTTATAATTTTTTTTTCGAATTTTTATTTTGTCTCGCGGAACACCCAGAACGGAACCTCGGGGTCATCGAAAATATTATTTTGTATGTAAATATATTTTTCATATATATTTTCAAAAATAGATACAGGTAATCAAATTTTTGCTGAAAATAACCAAAATATTGGGTTATAATATATATAACTCTAAGCACATCAAAGAATTGGGATACTCTTCTTAAGTGTATTTTTAAAATTTTAGAAATAAAGAATAATTAAAATTTTCCAGTTCACTTAAAAAGTACTTAGAGGACCCCCATTTTGTTCTCTAATATATTAGCTATATAATTGTAAGTACCTGGAGGCACCGAGCGATGCTCGGTAACCTCTTCCTTCAGTTAAAACCTTTATTTTAATATTATTTTTAAATTAAAATTGTGATAAAAAGGTCGATTTTTATTTGAGAGCCGTTTTCAAATTAAAAAAAATACAAATATATATAGTATTCGCCCACTGTACCCCCACCCCGCTTGACCCCACCCCCGAAACCTCGCCCTACCCCCGGATCCCCCACCACTACACTCCACCTCCTGCACCTGTTTTGATTCAACCATATGATTCATTTTTACTCATCCAATTGTTAATAAATAAAACCTATCAAAATGTGTTGTTTTTTCAGAAAATTGAGACCTGCTTATGTGAAATATATTTTTAAATAAATTCTTGATTATTTTTATTCTAGTAAATAAATAAAGTTCTTTATAAAACGTTTATTAATATTTCTAACGTTTAGGTTGAACAAAATATGTTAAAATCCACAATCACAATACTTCTTCAAGCCCTTTTAGAACTAAGGCAACCCATTGTCTGCCTGGGTACAAAAGGAAAAGGGAAACCTTTTTTAAAACCCTAAGAATGGGATTTGTCTACCTGAGAATAATTAATTTGATTACGAAAAAACCCATCAAAAACAATTTTGTCGAAGATGAGACCGTGACAGATCGAATTGTCACCCCAAAAACCCCCTAGCCCATGAATTTCATCAAAATCGGTAGAGTCGTTTTCAAAATAGAACTAAGATACAAATATATAAACAAACAAATATATATACAAACAAATAAATATACAATTTTTGCTCGTTTAATAAGAGTAGATAGATAGATTTAATAAATATTTAACAAGCCCACTCATCGATTTTATTGAAAAAGAAACTCATTTAAATATAGATGAAGCCCGATGTACTAGGGCTAAGTAGGCGAGTTAGGATGGGGGGGGGGGGGGGGTTAGAAGGGGTTTGTTAAGTGTAGGTGTAGGTGTTATTCCATTAGTCTATTTTCCATTTGAATATTTTAGTGACCGATGAACATTAATAGAATCGATTTATTCTAAGTAATTGATATCATCAACAGATTGTTATAAATTATGCTGAAGTTGAGGACGGAAACAATTTCGATGAGATTTGATCCCTCTCTATAAATCCACACTCACACATAGATAATAATCTACCTATACTGTCATTATACCATATATCGTCACTCTATTATTATCTTGTTCTATGTCCATTTTTAAAGCTATTGAGAGATTCACATAAAAAAATCAAAATCGATTGTTCTATGGGCCGGAACTAAATAAAATAATTTTTCTTAGTGAGTTCTTTGAGATCTATGAATTTGACAAAAGTTTTTTTTAATTGAATAGAATTATTGATTAAATGGGGGGAGGGGGTATAATTTTACTGAATTTATTTTTGTATGTTTTCCCAAAATTTGAGAAAGATATATAGAAAGCGAAGGACCAGGTTTATATCAATTGTTTAGCTTAACAGCGAGGTTGTAAGTCTCGTCGCGAATAGGTTGTAAATCTATTCCCTTAAACAATCAATATTAAATATATCTTCGATAGGGACGCTAGGTTCTTTAACATATTTATAACTGTTTGAACTCTTAAGCCCAAAATTAGTATCCCCAAGGATGGATGTCTAGGAAAGAAATGAAGGATAATATTTTCTTTAACAAAAACTATATATTTTATGTGAAAAATGAGTTGTAATAAAAATGAGTAAAATAAAAACAAAGAGAAAAATGAACTTGAAAATAACTTAAAATTGTATATATATATATATAAAATTTATAAATATATACTTAAATTTTTAGACATAATAATATATAGAATAAGCCAGATTAATTTGCCGCAACGCTGACGTAATGCCTCCGACAGGGAGCGCTGATTCCGTCGGTATATGCGGCGAATTTGAAATATAATCGTAATTTGGACTAGAATTTTGAAATGGAACACTCCAATTGATTTTAAATTAAGAAACATTAAATATATTGATAATTATTCCTCCCCCCCTCACCACTCAAAAATTAAATATTCAATTTGCTTTTCTTTGCACACAGAAGAAGAAATTAATCTATTTTATATATTATTTGTTTATTTTTTAATAATTTGCCACTTTTTTTTATTTTTTTAAAAATCTAAATTTTGTTATTCTTATTTTTTGATTTTTACAAAATTGAACGACTTAAGAGACGCATGCCCATATGAGTTTCTCATGGCAATACTGGAGGGATCAGCCTGTCATACATACAACACCTGATCTCTTTTAAATATTTGGAGCCTTATATCGATTATCGATTCCAAATTTAAAAAAAATGATATAATATAATTCTCCTCCTCACACGATGCCACTTTAAATAAATCTACATATTTCCACACAAAAAATATCACAATGCTGTAGATTATAGAAAAAAAATACTTCCAGACTCATAACTAGAGCCTCATTTCTGTAGCTGTGTCAGTACGAAAATGAGGCGAAACTTTTAAGAGATTATGTATTTTCGGGAGTTTCTAGGTATACATTTGGAGTGTGGTTTTTTAAGAGGAATAAAAATTTTGGACCGAGACGCCGCCCTCCAGGGCACCAGCCTGGGGGGCCGAGCTTCGAGGGCGTGCCGAAGGCACGCACGAAAAGCTCGTATAATATATTTTTATATGTCTAATTACAAATGAGGAATGGTTTCAGTCCGTGGCAAAAAGACGGCGTCTGAAATTATTCGTGCGTTGGCGAAGAGATGAAGGTGTGTTCCTTCAAATGATGATAATCCTTTTTGATTGTACCTTAGGCGTACAACTTACAATAATGTAATAACCTTTCAGGGTATTAGTTTTCATTGAACCTTTCAGGCCACTTTTTGAATGCTTGCTTATTTCACTATAATTAACTTTTATTTAGTTCTTAAACTAAATAGTGATTGACTATTAAAGTAAAAATATATAGTCGAATGAATTTTGTTGTACCAGCGTAAATGTGGTGACGATTTTGCTTGAGATGTTGTCTCAACAAGATTGAATTAAGAAGAGTAATAAATTGCTATATTAATTGGAACCTGGGTTCCAAAAAGATGCATCTTGGTGTGGTTCGGTTTTTTCTAATGCCCAATAATCCCTAGAGCCGAGAGAGAGAATTTGCGCTAGTTTTTGAATTATATTTAAGCAATTATATTAAATGTAGGTATGTGTTATTTTATTTTATTGGTTATAATTCCAATATTTCTAGTTCTTTCAGCACCATGAGTCGCTACCACCCACTATCTCACCAATGTGCTAATGAAGAGGTGCGGCAAGACCTCGAAATAATATGGAATTATAATAAAACCTTACTGAAAATAATCAAAACAGTTAATAACTCACTTCGTTCTAATTTACTACATTAAGTACATACCGAGCCAGATAAAGTAAAAAAAAAAAAAAAAATTTGTTTTGCCGAGAGTAGTAGAGTTGTTGATTCGTAGAGAGAAATAAATGAAATTGTCCTCTTCTTAATGCAAATATATCCGTACATATAAATAATTTATTTGTGTGAAACTATAGTTTCGAAGGTTTGACCTTCATCATCTGTCTTTTTTATTATAAATATTTTATCTGTTATTTCTCATTCTCTCATGGGTTAATGAGCGGCATGCTGTCCAAATAAGTACCCTTCCTTTTTTAAAGTTTATTTTAATCTTCGCTTTTTTTGTAAATTTCCTCTAATATAGCATCATTTTTGTTATTTTTCAAATTTAACATTAAATTTAAAAAAATATATATTTTGAGACTTTCTCCCCAAACGGATACTGCTTTGTTTGAGTGAGGGTAGGAGTCAGAAATTGAATCTTGGGACTTAAATTCCACACTCCCTGAGTTGGAAATCGACGATCTTCCACAATGAATCAGCCTGTCCAATAAGAAAATCTTAAATTTCTCTTAATTCTATTGCTATAAGCAAGCTATCTATGATTTGTCTTTAGTACTCTTAGTTTTTAGATTCGCGATTGAATCAAATGTAGAAAACATTGGCTTAAGTATATCAATGATTTTTCTTTAAAACACTATTTTGTTTATCACTTTGTTTAGAAACTTATTCTAGGAACTAAACTAGGCCTTACCGTATACCTATTACTTGATGATATTTTCATAAGAATAATTTATGAAAATTTTCTACAAGTGAACTTGATCAAATTGGCTTATGAAAATCATATATGAGGAAAGTTAAAATAAAATCTATTTTTCCAGCAGAAGATACACTTTTTATTATAAAATTTATAAAAAAAAAACTTTTAATTTAAAATAAATCGTTTGTTTAGTAAAAGGAGAGTAGTTAGAAATATTCTATTTTACTCAAAAAGCCAAATAATATAATATATCTTGTGTCAAATCTTAAAAGTGAATTTCCTCCAACAATTTCGGAAGTAGACCAAGATAATACAACGGTGATGATATGTATCTAGGTGGGTGGGTGGGTAGATGTGTGCCCCCGCTCGTTTGAACTTGCTTTGTGCAAAGAATCTGTCTGCAGCGTTGTTTCTGTCAGCCTAAGGCCTAAAAGGCTCCTAAGGCCAACATAGAGCCGAGAGAATCTCTCTTAGCCACCCACCCAGACTGTTTTAATCCAATCCTCCATCTAATGTTTGCTGCCAAGTTTCCGAGTCAAAAGTCCCTCTCGGCTGATGTCAGGCCTCGTTGGCTTCTTGATCCCTTCCCTTTTCACAAGGCCCGCCCTTTACTATATTTTCATTTATTTTACTCATTAGTTTATTTATTTTATTTATTTATTCTCCTGCTCTTTTTGAATTTAATGAGTTTTTGCTGAAAAGAACTTTACATATAAAATGTCTAGCTGGCGCTGACGCATGGTTTCGCTCTGAGCGCTGTTCTTTCTTATTTATCTTGGTCAAAAGGTCTAATTATGCAAACAAATATCTTTCACTGAAAATTGCAAAATTTAATATTAAGTCTCATATTACTCCATCCAGTAGGCAGGCGCCTAGACGAGCCTAGGATTGAATTCACGACAAAAATTTTCAATTTTTTTTTTATTCATTTTGTGTTTTAAAAAGTCGACTCTCGGTAATTCGAAACCCAAGGGACTATAAGAAAAATTCGAATTATCAAGAGGAAAGAAAAAAAAATCGAATTATTAAGAGTTTTTATTATATTTTTGAAAATATGTATGAGCTTACACAAATTTTATATTATTTAGCCTCAAGTACAAAAGTAAAAATAATGAAAACGACAAAACCCTTACTCTTAAAATTAGGAGTAAACATTGGTAGGAAAAATTCGAATTATAAAGAGGTGAAGTGGCCTAGTTCGAATTATAGAACTTTCTCTCCCATTTTTGTTACGTAAAGGATTTCGAGTTATCGAGCGTATCAAAATACACAGCATTTTTTCGATTTACCAAAGTTTTTTCTTTTTTTTTATTGATATTGATGTGAGAAGGAGATACACCAGAAGGTGCATCCCCTAAAGGCCTGTATGGGATGGCCCCTCCATCGTGAAAAGAACAGAGTAGAAGGAAAAGTAGCCGGGATCACGAGCCAAATCTCAGAAAGTTAGATATAGTCCAATATACTAAGTTTTTAGGGGCTTCGAGCAGTGGTAAATTCTCCACGCGATAAATTAGGTTAAATTTATCTCCCACTTAATTTTTATTACCAGACCCTATACTTACAAAAAAATGTCTGGGTATAGCCGGGAATCGAACCCGAGACCTCCGGGTTGCCAGTCAGTTAACAAACAGCTGAAGAGTTCGAATTATCGAAAAATTCGAATTATCGAGAGTCGACTGTAAATTGAACGTAGAGACAGATATTTTTCAACCATGCTTTTTTCTGTCTGTGTGTCTGGGTTCAGATACCCATCATAATTTAAGAACGAAAAGTCGTAGAAAGTTGGTCTTGTGCCAATATATTTGTATTTCTAATGCGGAGAACTGATTAGATTAGATGGACTTTCTACCTTTAGAACTTCTCATTCAAAAAAGCAGAAAACATTTTTTGAATAACATTATTGAAAATTATTATTGTAATTCAGTTCCATTATTTAGATATTAGATGGGACAAAACAGAGGAAAAAAGGAACAATTAAACCTAGTGTGTGAGATTCATTTCTTGATTTCTATTATTCTAGGAACGGGCTTTTGACTCTAGAGAAAAGATAAAAATTAATATCAGATTTAGATAAGTATTTGTCATTTTAAAATTATGGACTTACCGAAATTACAAATAGCGTACGTAGTCTTGAAAAGTTTCACTTTTTCCTTTAAAGTGACCGTTTTTTTGGCTCTATGGATTAATAACCCCGTTTTTTATTCATTTCTTAATCTGATTTCTACCTTTTTATATACTGGGTGGGTCATAAAGATATACCACATTTTGAAGAGGTATAAAAAAATGAAAAAATTTAACTAGAAAAAAAACTGAATATATATAAAAGAACATAAAATATATATTTTTTTAAATGTGTTTTAAACATTATATCAGACGAAAAAAGAGGGGATGGTCAAAAATGAAAATTTTAGCCCTTTCGACCAAACTATGTATACAAAATTTGGTTAGTTTTGCAATTTCTAGCCTTATGGGTGTCCACAGAATATGTATACAAAATTTGGCTGAGTTTTGTCAAAAGGGCTATAATTTTCATTTTTGACCCTCCCCCCCCTTTTTTTTTTGTTTGATAAAAAAAATTATTTTATGTTCTTTTCAATAATATATTCAGTTTTTTTCTAGTAAAATTTTTTCATTTTTTATATCTCTTCAAAATGGGTTAGATCTTTATGCCCCACCCTGTACATTCACTAAGAATTGAAAAAATGAAGTTAGAAAAGCTCAAACATTGAACAATCATAGAAGCGATTATACAATAGGTACTTTTTTAACTTTGACGTTATATTTAAAATTTTGAATATGGAGATTTTTCCCCCCTAAACGAGTGATTCTCTCTGTCTATTACCCTCGCCTAACATCCAATACTCTCCATATGATTATTCAAATTTCCTTCTCAAAATTGATCCACTCCCATGTATGTATGAAAATTGATTTGTTAAACGGATTTTCGATTGATACCCGGGAATAGGCAGGCTTAGAGAATGAGGGTTCAGAATGGCTGTGTCAGCAAAACCAACTGCAAACTACCCGGGTCAGGGAAAAAAAGGCCAATTTCGTCACCCTCCGGGGATTCCATGAAATTTGAGTATTTCTCCGGTGCGAATCACACCCGCTTCCTTTCTCCTAAGAGATTACACTTTCCTAAGTAGCTGTTCTTAAACTCTTATCAATTACCATCGATCTTGGAAGTGCTGCTCTTTAACTCACAAACAACCAAGAGGGGCAGACGGCGGAAAGACATTCTGAATCGCAGGGTACATACATACATACACATCGATATACGATTGTGTTCTTTGCAACGTGAGGGGGGCAGGAGTATCAGGAGCAGATAACGACCGGCTTTGTAGATAATAGTAAATCAAATATAGTATCTATCACTGTCAGAAGAGGCATCAAAGAGAGAAGGCCATTTGATAAGGGGGTGATAGAAGTCGGAGCGAAATTAAGGAAACGGCTTCAGTAAGGGTAGATTTAAGGTTTATGGAGTAAAAACGAAAAAAGTAATAAAACCAATGAACGTGGCGAAATATTGATATGAATAAAAAAAAGGTAAAATTAACATTTCGACAGTTTTATTGTTTTTTTTTTTTGGGGGGGGGGGGAATACCTATATATATAGGGGACATTCTTAGTTTGTGTAAAAGTATTTTTGATGGTTGAAGATATCTCTTTTCAAATCGAAAAAAAAGAGATGGAAAATAAATAAATAAATCAAATAAACTGATGCCATACGACTTTCATTCAACTAATTCTAAAATTAATGAAACAAAATCAGTTAACCTAAAATCAGAATGCGTGCTCATTAGGGGGGACATCCACAAATTACGTCACACGTTAAGGGGGAGAGGGGTTGGGTTCAACAAAGTGTGACATCGTGTAATAAGGGGGAGGGACATAAGCTTCGTGACGTCACATGTATAAAGCTAAAGAATTAAAACACAAAGCTAACGAAAAACTTTAAAATGTACATGAACACAAGATGATTAAATTTTCTATCATTCATTTGATTTGTTATGTTTTGTAAAATTTATAAAATGCTTGATTTATTATTGATTTTATTAAAAATAGAAATATATATATAATTTTGAAAGAATTGTTTTAATTTAATAATTTCTAAATTTAAAAGTGTAAAATATGTGACGTCACACCATGGAAGGGGGGTCAATCATAAAATTAGTGTGACGTAATTTATGGATGGCTCCTTAGTTTGGTCCGATGCGGGCCTCTCACAAGTTTCCAATTGGCTAAAAAATGAAATTGGCAAAGTTTCAGCTTAATTGGATAACGTTAACCCGTGTCACATGGAGGTTGAAGTTTTGAAAAATTGTAGTTTTTCCTTCATAAGATGAAAACCACTCATCCTAGAAATTTGATTCGTGTCTTATTCTCTAGGCAATTTTGTTTATTTAAACTTTTACTTGAACCACTTTTTTGTAAATATTCAACATTTTTCAGATAGGTCATGATCCGAATCCTCAAAACTCTAATTTTTTATTAAAGATAAAAATAAATAAATATTTTATGAGATATTAATTTACTATTTTACCTTTATTAAAGATGTTTCACCTTGCAACAACACCACCATCTCTATTAATTATCTAATTTTTTAGCCAATTGGCAACTTTTAAGAGGTCTGCACCGGAAAAATTCGAAAATTCTATTTCTTATGACCACCCTAGTACTCATTAGGGTGGTCCTTATTTTGATCATTTTCGAATTTTTACGCTGACAAATGCTCATAAAACATATTCCCTAAGTTTCAAGTCTCTATATCTCAATTTTAACTTGTGCCGCACAGCGATGCAAGTTTCCCATCTAAATAACATGGGGTTTTTGGCATTGAAATATCAATTTTTTATTACGGCCAAAGTAATTGTTCAAATAATTCAAACTCTGTAGGTTATCTTTACAAGAGAAGATATCCTTCAGAATTTTGGCAAATTTTTAGATATTATAATTTTGGAGTTACAGCTAGATAAAATACTGCTATATCTTAGTAAGTTATAGACTGCAAAATTATAGTAGCTAAAAATCTGTACAAATTCTGAAGGATTGTTACTATTATAAGGACAAAGTCTTACAGAGTTTTAAATTTTTTAAACGATTACTTTGGCCGGAATAAGAAAATTGATCGTTCAATGCTAAAAACCCCATGTTATTTAGATGGGAAACTTGCATCTCTGTGCGGCAAAGGTTATAATTGAGATAAAGACTTGAAGCTTGTGGAATATTTTTTTTTATTTCGAACCATATGAACCTCTGTCAGCTTAAAAATGTGAAAATACCTACCAAAATTAAGGATCACCCTAGTGCCCATACTTGAGAACAATCGCAAAATAAGTCGATTGAAACGTCGTAGTGTTATTGTATTATTTATTCGTGTTCAATAAATGATTATAATTAGTTATGTGTCATTTTGCTAAAAATTCAAATTTTAATGTAACAAATATAAAAAAAATCATTTTTAATACTGGATTGAATGGAAGGCATTGCAAGGATAAATTAAAATATAATTTCCCAATATAAGAGATTTATTGGAAACTTTTCTTTTTAGACTTTTCCCCGACGTTTCTGATGATATGTATAAATTTATTTAAGAAGAAAAATGAATAAATCGATAAAATAAACTAATGTTCATAAATCGTATGTTTCCTATATTTGATTCAATCGCGAATCAAATGTAGGTGTTTTTTGTCAAATATTAGGTAAAAATAATATCTTAACTTATATATTTCTAACTTGAAATAATGATGTTAAATAAATTTTATAATTTTTCTCAGTAATATATCAAAGAATAATCGACATATTAACGAGAATTATTTTGATCGCGCTTTTTTGAAAAAGATATATATCGTGAGACTACTGCGGTTGAAGCTATTGGATCTGCAGAGTCTTATGTTCATAATGCTTACAAAAAAAAATAATTAAAAATAATAATAAAATTTATCAAAATAACTCTAGATCTCTCTTAAAGAGTAATCGAGATAAGATTTCTAAACATCATTGTGATGTCAGTAAGCAGAGCGAAATTAAGGAAACGTTTTGAAGAAAGGGAGACGTTTGAGTTTAATGGAGTAAAAAAAAAGTTATATAAAAAGTAATAAAATAAAAGCGAAAAGGGAAGTAGCCAAATATGAATAAAAAAGTTAAAATTAAAATTTCGACGATTTTATTGTTTGTTCTCATGAAAAAAATAACAATACCTATAATATGTATAAATTGTATACATTTAAGGGACGAATTTCGGTTAATCGTTTTATATTTATTTGATGCCCGTGTAATATTGTTTTTAATGGTTGAGGAAATCGCATTTAAAATCAAAAAGATAGATGGAGAGCATGAATAATAAAATAAAACCGATATTCATATTTTATTTACGTATTAAATAATGAGAGAAATTGATTGAACACGACTGCACACCATTTCCACGATAAATATTTTCCTAATGAAAATAATGTAATAAAAATTAATTTTTAGAAACACCTGTTTGCTCCCTTATTTATGTCTTTTCCATAGAGAATCGATTTTTTTTTTTGTACCAAAAGTTTTTAAACTAGAAAGGTCAACATCTTATCAGTTATTGATTTTAGACATATAAACATTTTGGCACCAGAATGAAATTTCTACGATTTTCTGTTTTTGAGTTATCAAGGGTATTGGAATTAGTTTTATTTTTAAAATAAAAAAGCACCCTCCCCCCTTCAAAAAATTCTTATTACGATCCTACTGTTATGGTCCATCTCCAGTGTGTACTTAGTTAATAAAAAAATCAATAGAAATGTCTATTTGAAAAAAATATAGGTATTATTATTTATCGAAATTCAAGGAAATTGATAAAGAGCTGGCTGGTCTCTTTCTTTTATTCAAGGGTCAGTTTATTCTAAGCCGGCAGAGGGAGAAGGGCCTCTTGCTAGGCAGCCATCCAAAGGTAAGACGAACGTTATAAGGGTACTTTCTAGTTTCCTAAAACATACTTTCTCTTGTCCTAAATGCTTATTTAATTAAGATAATATATTATAATTAACATTATACTATACAGGGTAGTCAAAATTTCATTTACTATAAAAGTTGTTTGTTTGTTTATTTATTAATCAAGAAATAACCAAATGCTATAAATCCTAAAGGCAATTCGAATTCTATAATTGATCCGCAAGTTTTGTTAATTTTAATAAAAAATAAGTTAGCTGATGTGGCTATCCAAATGAATTTACCATTCACCTGACCCCTGTCTTATATATATATTTTTTTTATTGTCACCGGGAACAAAGCCCATTTAGACAGCACATTAGTAAAGTGTTAGTAGGGTTAGTGAGGGAGCTGAATTTTAGCCGGTAAAAATTTTATATGCCAGCCAGAATGAACCCCGGCCTTCCGCCCCAACATCGTCATAATCGATGCCAAAGCGGGGCTAGCGCATTAGCCAGCTAGGCTAACCCGACTCCTATCTTATATTTAATAATTAATAAAATAATTTATAATAATTTTCGAAAGAATTTTGAATATTTGAAACCCTCCTCCTCTGTTGTGCAACTATTAATTTCTCATAGTGAGTCATTTTCATAAGATCGTATAGAGTGCAATCATCATCATCATCATCATCATCAGCCTGTCGATATCGACAATCCACTGCTGAATATAGGCCTCTTCCATCAAATGGAAGGAGGTTAGCATTAAGTCACCACGCTTGCCAGACGGATTGGTGACTAGGAATCAGATTATAGCCGGTCAAATATCAATGCAGGGACTCGGACTCGAACCTGGGACTCCTGCTTAGAAGGCTAGTGTCTTTAAGCTCTCGGCTAATCCGATTCCCAGAGTGCAATATATTATGCAAAATTTCGTTCAAATCGATTAAAGGGTTTAGGTCCTAGACTCTAGGACTTATATTGATAATCCTATTTTTTGATCCCCCCACGCAAAATTTTAGCCTCTGAAAAAATAATGTCTCTATTTTTTATTATAGGACTGTTTTATAGAAAATTCCACTTTTCTTGGTTTTTTTTATTTAGAAAATTTTATAATTGTAATTTTTTATCTACCCCCTTAATTTTTGGTTCGATTTCAACCATAATCTAATCAGCTCTTAATCAAAGAATAAAGAATCTAAATGTGAAATTTTGTTTTGATATTCACACTAGTTTTTGAGTTAGATCGTATATAAAATTTTATAACATACTAACAGACATTTTGACAAAATAATTAATATCTCGAAAATATCATTTTTTTCGATCTTCACTCAATTTTGTAGACAAAATGTATCAAAATATTTTCAGCTGTTTTTGAGATATTTTGAAAAAACAAAGCAAAAAATAATCACTTTTTTCATGCACGATTACAATACTTGATCATGCCCTGTATAGTTAAGTAAAAACGAATAATTTTACGTTTTTTGGGGTATTCGTTTTGAGAATAATTGTACTCGCTTTATAAGTATGGTATGAATAGTTTTAGAGGCCGACTAAAAGAAAAACCGAACAATAAAATAATTCTTTCTTGGGAAAGTGAAATTCAAAATAGGTATTCTCCAATTTACATTATTAAATTAAATACTAAGTTCTATAATTTTTTATCAACAAATTATTTTTTAAGTCATTTGAAAATAATATATTTATACATGCTTTTAATTGACTTCATAAATCTAGCCAAATTTAAAGTAATTTATGAAAACCATAACGCCCGGAAGTTAGTCATATGATTCTACAAGCTGCCCATTTGAATGCATAACTTTCAGGCGTGTCCGTACAATCGACGGTTAGGGGGGAATTTCAACCACCGACCGGTTCAATTATTATTATTATTATCTTTCAAATTATTGAGAGATTTAAAAATATATATATATATTTGATAATATTAGTAGTTCGAAAATTTATAACTATAGTATTTCTTTATACAAATAATGAGGCTTGAGGCGGCTGCTAGCTGCACTTCAGAATTATTGTTGAATCAATTTTTCGACAAGAAAAAATTTATAAGAATAGAATAAAAAAGAAAATGTGAATACCTATAAAATAAATTCTATTTTTTTTTGCTTTTTTTCGTTTTTTGTTAACTATTCTTCCCTTTCATCTTCAATAAATATACAATTTATTCAAGCTTTTATATTAATTTATTCTCGAAGAAAGGAAAAACGGAGACGTTTCTTATAAAAAAAACTTATTTTAATCTTCTGCTCTAGATCCCCTTTAGAAATCTTTTTTATTCGCTTAAATGATCAAAAAAATGGATATATAATCTATTCAAATAATTTCCTTTCTAGAATTACTTTACGCTTCTTATCGTTTTTCGTCATGAATCGTTATGAATTCGGGGGGTCGTTTCTTTCCATATCAAAAAGATTGGGAAATCCAATCGGTTTAGTCTTTGCGAGCAGCCGGTTTCTTTACTTAAAAGGCCAGCCACAAGACCAAATTGACAACTGCTGACTGGGCAGAGGGAAAACAAAGAAAAAGGAAACGTTCATCAAGAGTCGCGAATATTGGATTTTCAGCCCAGGCTGCAACATTTCCCATGCAAAATCATAAAAATATGAACTGTGTGCAGTTTGCATATTTGAATTCTAGCATTTTAATTTAGAAATATAAAAAATATAGTAGGCATTCCACGCCAAATCAGACGGTTTGAAAAATTTTAATTTTTTATTTCCTAGTAAATTTGAAATTTTTTTGATCACCGATTGGAAAAATATCAAAAATGGAATGCAATAAGGTTATTCCTCTAGTATTAGAAAAGAATCGATCGTTATTTTTTATTTGAAGCCGATTCTTCCATGTCTTCAGCAATGGTTACCAACAATAACCGAAACGACAAAAATCCAATGTATGTTATTCCTCAAGTATTAGATGAGAATCGATCCTTATTTTTTTTTATTTTAACTCGATTCCTACATGTCTTCAGCACTGGTTACCAATAATAATCGAAACGTCAAAAATCCAATGTAGAATGGTTATTTTTGATTTTTGGACTGCCTTTGATCCAATACACAACTTTATTAGGAGTATTAGGAACTTAATTTAAACTTTTATTTTCACGAGTTTTTTTTATTGGAAGTTTGAATGTAAATTTCAACTACTAAATAAATAAATATTATATTAGTAATCATTGAATTATTTTTAATTTGATCCAAACACTATGATTGTGTTGGTTAGGGAGGCGCATATTTTCGAATTGAATTGCCCATCGGCTACCATAGTAGAAAATTCGCCCAATAGAGATTGATTTCCTTCTCAACATTTTTCTGATATACTCGTATATTTTTTTTTTTTTTTTTTAAATCAACCAGAATTGAGTCTTGTGTTCAATTTTTTTCAATATGAGTCTCCGTCAAGTTTCCTATTCAAATTACCCTTCTACCCTACACCACCCTATAAAAAGAAAAAAAAACTTTTATATATAAACTTTGCTCTCCAAGGGAAACGCTCCATGTAGAAGAAAAGATTTTATTTTGTTTGACCCTTTTTTTGCTCTCTCAATCCCAATTTTTATATTGATAGGGGAAGACATGGATGCAATTTATCATTGGCTCATCGACTAGCGCTATTGTTTCACCCCTTGGAGCATTGGCTTTCACCCTCGTCCATTGGCTTAGAAAACTCTTAACACCACCCTTTAGAGAAACTAAAGAGTTTAAAGTATCCCAATCGATGTTTATAGAGGGGCTCTTGAAAAAATCCCAGCTGCAATGCAGATTTTGATGTAATCGAAAACTACCCTTCTAGTGCCATCTCTATAACCACCCCTGTGAAAGGTACTCATCTCTTTCCTCTTGTTCTTTAGAGTTAACCCATAAGACCTTTATTATGCATCTTTATGAACACATTCGAAATTTAATAGACGATTCACGATTTATTTCTCTCTAGGGTTTAGTACCTTTTTGATGTTGATAATTGAAGTGGATCCAGAAGTTGTTATGGACCAGATCTTTGAATTATCCGTTTAAATTTCTAATCAGAATAATAATAAATTATTAATGTAAAGATTTAAACATCTTTTTTTGAGTTTCTTTAAAAAAAAAATGGAATTTTTCAAAAATCAATCCAGGTTATTTAACCACAATAATATTAAGAAATAGTACAAGATCCTGACTTAGGTCGTCGACCTTCACCTATCGAGTTTCCTGATGAAATAAATATTTTGATGATATAATATATTAATAAACAAAACTTGATAGGGTCGACATCCAATTTCTCTGTAAAGCTATTTTTTTAGATAAAAAAAAAAAAAATTAATTCTCAAAAAAATTATTTACATATTCATATATAAAATAATGGAAACTCTATAATTACAAAATACTAATTCGAAGTTACCTGTTGATACCATGTCTTCCTGAACTTATGCATGGAAAAAAGATGGCATTTTATATACATATTTTACTCTCGATTGGTAATATATTTACCCGGAAACTCGATAACTATATTTATGTAATAAAATTAACAACTTTTATTTTATTATTAAAAATAGCTATGCAGGGAAATTGGATGTCGATCATATCAAGTTTTGTTTATCAATACATTATATTATCAAAATATTGGTTTCATTAGGAAACTCGATAGGTAAGGTCGACTTAAGACGGGATCTTAGACTAAAATTAATTTATTTTATTTAATGACGAATCAAAGATATTTTAGTAGAAATATTTTTACATTGTATATCAGAGTGCTTCATCCCCTCAGGAATCGAACCCAAGTGCTAACTTGCTTGCCGGGCAGTTAGCTAAACCCTTGGGGTGAACCGCGTGTACACCTACCTCCACTTCCACTTTCATTTCCAAGTAGAAGACAATAGATGAAGGAAGGGGCATATGCTAATGAATTCCAAAATAATTCCACATAATTCCAAAGAGGTGTACATCTAATTCCAATCGCGGTTCACCCCTCAGCTAAACCCTTAAGACAAATCTCTCTTCGACATGCAACATAAATAAGAAATAAAGCTGCCCGGTAAGCAAATTAGCGCTTGGGTTCGATTCCTGAGGGGACGAAGCCCTCTGATATGCAATGTAAAAATATTTCTACTAAAATCTTTGATTCGACCCTAAATAAAATAAATTATTTTCTTAATAATAAATTATGTTCTTAAGAATTGCTTAAACATTATCCATTTTGTGTACGCTCTCGCCTAAAAACTTGTGTGAATATCAAAACGAAATTTCACATCTAGATTCTTTATTTTGAGATGAAGAGCTGATTAGATTACACTGATCAACAAAAATTTGTTCCCTAAACCTAACAATGGATTCCAGTAGAGTTTTATACGCTGAGTATCATGCAATTTCCAGATTTTTTACAACATGTCTGAGTTTTGAGATATTATCGATCAAAACGACGAAAAATGCCACTTTGACCTATTTTCGAGTCCCATTAGATATTAAACAACAATATTTGAAATCCAAATATTTTATTGACCTAATAGAAAACAGCTTCCTCTTTTATTTTCAAATTACCACATATTTTTAGCTCAATTAGAACTCGAGCTATAACTAAAAAACTAAAACTACAGGATTATAAACATAAATAAAAACATAATATGGTCTTAGTTTTTTAGTTAAAATTGAGCTAAAAACAAGTCGTAATTTGAAAATCAAAGAGGAAGCTGTTTTCTATAACGTCAACAAAATATTTTGATTTCAAATATTGCTGTTTAATATCTAATGGGACTCGAAAATAGGTCAAAGTGGTCTTTTTCGTCATTTTGACCGATAATATCTCAAAACTCTGACCTGTTGTGAACAATCGGGAAATTGCATGATATAATACTCTACTGGAATCCATTGTTAGGTTTACGGGGAGAAATTTGTGTCTAATTTTTGTCGAACAGTGTATAGTTGAAATCGAATATCGAAAAATAAGGGGGTTCTTAAAAAATTAATTACACGATTAGTCAAGCACATATACTCTTTTTTTTCATTCGGAACTTACAAACGATTTTATTATTATAATTTATTTACATTTGGAGCTTAGAACAAAAATTTATTATATGTATATAAAGATAAGAAATATCCAGTTCGTAGTCGCAAATAATAAATAAATTCCACGTAAAGTTATTGAATTAACATTTGAGCGCATTCGAATGGAATTGAATGGGATATTTCTTCCCTTCTTTCCGGAATGCCATCCATCCATTAGATGAATAAATTCTTCAAGATGCCGAGAATTTGAAACATGTTCTCATCTCGAAGAACAAAAGCATTGAGTGAAATGATGAGAAGGGTTGAGGGTTAGAGGGAGGGTGATAAGAAAAAGTTCTAAAGGTAGATCCAGCCTGTTCCCTTCCTTCCCTGTTGTTAGAAATAAAACATGCCTTTCTGTTTGTCTGCTAATCCAGTGAGCGGGGATTAAGATCAACGAACAGCGAGCGAAGCGGCTGGATCGGTATCCTTCTTTTTCCTTCACATTGCTGTAAAAACAAAGATAATTCAAGGGAGAAACAGAGAAAGAGTTCGTGGGGCGAAAGGGGTTGTGCAACAGCCCGACAGTAAAAGAGAACACTGCACAAGAGCCTAAGAATTGTTTCAAACGAGTATGAATGGAATAGGTATTGAAAACTTTGAGGAAGTAGGTATCAGGTTTTCGGGAAAAATAACACCTTAATTTAAGGTTGAAATTTTGGTTTTAATTCCACATAATTAATTATAACTATTTATTGATCACAAACAACGATTAAGTTTCGTTCGGCTTATTCTGCAATTGTTGATGAGAACCCACTCCGATTTTAGTTAACTGATTTGCCAAAGTCATTGCACCAGCTCTATATAGGCTGTAAATATAGTTCAATCAAAAACTCAGGACACTAACAAAACAAGTACAGTTAACCCTCCTATAACACGGTAGATAGGTTCATAGAAAATGTCGTGTTGTGTGAAACCGTGTTATATGAGACCCAGAGTCAATACAAAAAGGGTGGTTACGTTCCGAAAACTTATTAATAACAAATTTTTTTTTTTTAATTCCATATTAACAAGTTAATTTTTATTAAAAATATAAATGTATAAGTAGTATATATAAGACAAAACCAAAAGAAACAAAGAATATTATTTCATTTATGGAGGTTTTTTGAACCTTTTAGGTGGTTTATTCGATATTGGTATCTGTCAGTTCGTAAACAGCGCTGACTGGTGGTCAAAATAATAACTGACACATGCGGGTGATATTTTTTGTCTTATAAAGAAAATTATTTAATATATATATAAATTCTCGCCTTAGACTGTAAACCTGCTAACTCACAACAAGGAAATTTTTCAGGGCAGAGAAAAAACAAAAATAATTTAATATTTGTTATGGATAGAAACTATTTTTCACTTTTTTTTCTACAGCTTACGATCTTAATTTTAAGTAGCAATTTTACATGGACGATGCTGCATCTTTTTTTTCTTTCGAACTGTATTAATATGTCATATCATCGCCTTAGAGTGTAAACCTGCTAAATCCATTTTTTATCATATATGACATATTAATACCGTTCGAAAGAAAAAGAGATGCAGCATCGTCCAAGTGAAACTGTTACTTAAAATTACGATCGTAAGTTGTAGAATGAAAATGTGTAAAATAGTTTCTTTCCATAATAACAATATTAAATTTTGTTTGTTTTTTCTCTGCCCTGTAAAATTTACTTGTGAGTTACCAGGATTACACTCTAAGGCGACGATATATGATTAAAAATGGATTTAGCAGGTTTACACTCTAAGGCAACGATATATATTATTAGTTTATTTTTAATAGATTGTTGTTTACTATTTTATTCAATATCAAGTGCTTTATTTAAATATTCTTCGGCGTCTCAATTTTGAAAAGTTTTCCTCCGCATGATTGATAACTGTGCAGCTTACCCGTTTGATTTAGTTATATTTTTGACCATGAGATTGCGTAGTGGCAAGAACCACTTACCAATTCAATAAAGAGCCTAGTATTAGTAGTAATTTATTCAGCGAAGACAAGCATTTAATCAGGGGTGCCCAAGGGGGGTTAAGACTCAATCATGTTATCTAGTGCGGTAGAAGTACAGTATTGTACAAAGGTTTTCTCAATTTTGAATTAGTTAATAAAGTAAAGGGTGTGTAGTTTCATAGTGAATGAAATAAAACTCAAAGAGGTTTATTCAAACTCAATATATTTCGGAATATTAGTCCATCATCAGGAGTTTACAGATTAAAACTGCTACCGTTTACTTCATTAATTTATTAGTTTTTAACCTGTAAACTCTGATGATGGACTAATAATCCGAAATATATTGAGTTTGTATAAACCTCTTTGAGTTTTATTTCATTCACTGTGAAACTACACAACCTTTACTTTATTAATTAATATCATGTTTCATCTAAAACCTACACCACTTTCTCTAAGTAAAATTTTGATTGAGGGTTACCTGTAATACTTAATCTGACATAGATGGCGCTGGGTTCGTTGGTGTCCTGAGTTTTTCATAAATTTTATAAAAATTTATCGTTTCTTATAAAATAAAATAAATTTATAATAATATGTGACTCTCTTGAGCTGGTTTTGTTGAGTTGGCCCGTTAAATAGATGTAGGTCATCCCCTTTGGAATTGCATTGCGTGTGATTTATTACAATGAGGTGTAAACAGGAAAATGATTCAATGGCTGAAATTCATTGGAATTTGTATAAACAGCCCAGATGCCATTAGCATTCGCGACTTATCTAACAATATAACTCCAAAGTGGAATCATAAATCTCTCCGCGTTATTGTTACATTCATTGGAATGAAAAATAGCCGAAGAAGGGGGTGTTGAGGGTGAAAATGCGCACATACATGGAGATATAATTTCTAGGGTAAAAACATTAGTCGATTTCCTGAATTAACAATGATACTCGTCAGTTATTTTTCGCAAATCAATTTTGATAGCATGTATGTGAAGAGGATTTAAAATTTCCGAGTGCAGATACATACTATGTTTAAAGTGGTTAGCACACACCACATGACGTTTTTTTTACTCTGAATAAATAATAAAAGTATCTGGCTTACCTGCTCGCTAATGTTTTGCTTTAGTTAAAAACGATTTAATATTATTTATTTAATTGGTATAAAAGATCATTTTATTGCAGATATGGTATCATCGAAGTCAGAATTGTTGAAAATTAATACTATCGATTATTATCTAACATATGTAAATTCTTTGCTGATACGGCTACTCATCATACTCATCATGTCCGCATTTGAATCACCAGACATAGAACATGAAATTTAGGCGGTCTTCATCATGACATCAAGGCTCAATCAGAAAATTGTTTTCATTCGACCCCTAAGGGGTCAAAAGGGGCAAAGTGTATTTTCACTGATTATGCGATATCTCTTAAGGACGATAAAATATCTACTTGCTTTTTACTCATAAAAATACTAAATTAAAATATCTAAAAGGAATTTCAGGATTTTCTGAAATTCGACCCCTAAAAAAGGGGTCAAAAGGAGCAAAATATCATTGCAATGTGTTTACACTAATTATGCATTTTCAAATAAGAACGATAAGATATCTACTTGATTTTTACTTAATAAAATTCTAAATACCAAATATCTAAAAAAGAATTTCAGGATTTTTAGTGACTCCCAACTATCAAAATGTGAGTGGGGGAAAAAATTAAAACTCTCTCCGATCTTGATCAAATTTTGTAGAGTTATTTTTTATTACTTTAAGAAACTATTCCTGAAAAAATCAACTATCAAAATTGACTGTATGGGGGCAAAGGGGGGGAATATAGAAATTTTAAACTTTTGTACATTTACTCTTTAAAAAACTGAGAGTTATTTATTTGCAAATATAAAAATATTTTTCAAATATAAAAATATTTAAACCTCAAAAATGTGAGTGGGGGGAAAAAATTAATACTCTCTCCGATATAGATCAAATTTTGTAATGATAGTTTTTAAGACTATATAAAATGTATGCTGTAAAAATCAATAGCCAAAATGAGTGCGTGGGGCCGAAAGAGGGGGCAAAATATTACAAATATATATTACAGACCTAATAATCAGATGCCAAGACGCCGCCCGCCAGGGCCACCTGCCCGGAGGGCCGAGCTGTAGAGGGCGTGCCGAAGGCTGCCACCGTTGCTCGTAGAATATAAATATGAAAGTAAAAATGAAATAAAATTTTATTTATTTTTTTACCAACGTTTTGAACCGCTTCGGCCATCATCAATGCACAAAGTTTTGAACTTAATTTCAATTAAAATTAATATTAAAATACACGGAGGTTCATTCGCTTACCCTTTTAGACCCTAAAGAAGGAGGAACGATCCTTCGAATCGTCAGCTTTTTCAGAGAATACGTTCTAATGAATTATTTTATTCGGAATTTGTGGTTTTTATTATCCTTGTGCTGCCTTTGCATCATATCAAAATTGAGTCCTATCCCTGTCTTTGATTCAAGAAACCTCTAATTAATTAAATTTACTAATGTTAATAAATAATAATGAATTAAGTGAATAAGAAAGTATTTGGACAGGAAAGTAGAAAATCAAATAATTCTCATTGATTTGACAAACGTTTCACCAATTTTATTTAGGCTTCATCAGACGTCTCAATGATTATAATTAAATTACAAGACTATAATCAGATGTGCACATATTTCAAATTTAAATCAATTGTTCCTAATTCTCTTCACAGTACATTCGTCTAATTCTTTTCCCTTTGACTCTCTATATGGCCTGAATGATTATTTATTTATTTTTAACCTTTATATGACAGGATCATTATTAATATCTCACAAATCATTCTATTAATAAAAACTTAATTTATTACATAATACGGATGCATCTATAACATATCTATAAATTTTATTAAACCAATTATTTTACATTAATTAATGTATACACATTGTATTTTTTGCTTCGATTCCGGAGATAACTTCTCCACCGTAGTGTCCTTATTCATCTTTAGTCCTTGCTTTTAATAAGAGGAAAAATCTAATTAGATAAAAAAACCTCTTTTTCGATAATTATTTCAATTCCATTATTCCCCAATCAAGTCGATTGGGTTTATCCACCCTTCTCTCCCTCTCGTCTCTACATAATACGGATGCTTTTTTTTTTTTTTTTTTTTTTTTTTTAAATTTTATTAAACCAATTATTTTACATTAATTAATGTATACCTTGTATTTTAGCTTCGATTTCGGAAGTTGCTTCTCCACCATCAGTGTCCTTATTCATCTTGAGTCCTTGTTTTTAATAAGAGGAAAAATCTAATTAGATAAAAAAACCTCTTTTCCGATAATTGTTTTAAATTCCATTATTCCCCAATCAAATCGATTGGATCCCATACATAATACGATTAAAAAAAAAAAAAAAAAAAAAAAAAGTAACCAGTGGGATTTTGCATTAATTAATGTATACCTTGTATTTTAGCTTCGATTTCGGAGATTGCTTCTCCACCATCGAGTGTCCTTATTCATATTTAGTCCGTGTTTTTAATAAGAGGAAAAATCTAATTAGATAAAAAAACCTCTTTTCCGATAATTATTTTAATTCCATTATTCCCCAATCAAATCGATTGGATCCCATACATAATATGGATGCGATTGAGTTCAATAATATATAATAATATTTCTAATAAACTATTAGTGGGTTTAAAATTAAAAAAATTAACTAATTAAAGGAAATTGAAAAAAAAAATTAATTCTAAATTTTATTGTCCCAACCACCTGTGATAATCTTATTATTTTCAATGAGCAATTCTTGTGTATATTATATACAATCCTTTTTCTCGAAAACGGCTCTAACGATTTCGATGAAACTCATGGGTTAGTGTGTTTGTGGGTTGACAATGCGATCTGTCAGCGTCCTCAGACAGAGAGGTTGTTCCTTTTTGGTGTAACTTCTTCTTATATAAATATCATAACAAAAAAATTCTCATCTAGTACTTGAGGAATAACCCTTCTATATTGGATTTTTGACGTTTCGGTTTTTATTGGTAACCATTGCTGAAGCCATAGAGGAATCAAAAATAGCGATTGATTCTCATCTAGTACTTGAGGAATAACCATTCTATTGGATTTTTGACGTTTTGGTTTTTATTGGTAACCATTGCACAGAGAACATAGATGAATCGACTTAAAATCAAAAATAGCGATTGATTCTCATCTAGTACTTGAGGGAATAACCATTCTATATTAGTTTTTTGACGTTTCGGTTTTTATTGGTAACCATTGCTGAAGACATAGAGGAATCGAGTTAAAATCAAAAATAGCGATTGATTCTCATTTAGTACTTGAGGAATAATCATTCTATGTGGATTTTTGACATTTCGGTTTTATTGGTAACCATTGCGGAAGACATAGAGGAATCAAGTTAAAATCAAAAATAGCGATTGATTCTCATCTAGTACTTGAGGAATAACCATTCTATATTGGATTTTTGACGTTTCGGTTTTATTGGTAACCATTGCTGAAGACATAGAGGAATCGAGTTAAAATCAAAAATAGCGATTGATTCTCATTTAGTACTTGAGGAATAATCATTCTATATTGGATTTTGACATTTCGGTTTGTGGTAACCATTGCGGAAGACATGGGAATCAAGTTAAAATCAAAAATAGCGATTGATTCTCATCTAGTACTTGAGAATAACCATTCTATATTGGATTTTTGACTTTTCGGTTTTAATTGGTAACCATTGCTGAAGACATGAAAGAATCGACTTAAAATCAAAAATAGCGATTGATTCTCATCTATTACTTGAGGAATAATAATTCTACATTAGATTTTGACGCTTCGCCTTGAGTTGTTTACCAAAGAATTTAGTCTTTTGATTTTAAGTCGATTCTTCCACGTGTTCGTAGAGGTTGCCATTAATAGTCAAAACATCAAAAATGGAATGTTGGGTTATTCCTCTAGTATTAGATAAGAATCGATCGTTATTTTTGATTTTTAAGCATTTCTCCATGTCTTCAGCAATGAATTTTCCAATAATAATCTAAACGTCAAAATCTAATGTAGAATTATTATTCTTCAAGTAATAGATGAGTAATCCTTATTTTTATTCAAAGTCATCGTCCATGTCTTCAGCAGTGATTACCAATAATAACCGAAATGTCAAAAATCCAATGTAAATTGCTAGTGATATCTGATTAATAATAAAGGAATAAACATATTAATATTTCAAATGAATTTGGATAAAGTTTAGCAACGATCCGTTGCAGTTTATTTTATCAAAACTACTTGGTAAATAATTTCAATTTTTTTTTAAGTTACTCGAATATATTATTCTAACAAATATTAATTTTTTATCAATATGGTGAAGTCCTTCCAATGAAAAAAAAAATAAAATAATGATCATATCCCCACCCTTTCCCTATCTACCCTATGTAAAATATGTCATTTTTAATTGCAATTATTTCATGTTTGGTGTGGTAAATCGTCTCCAAATTTTAACAGTATGTGTATTATGCTTTTACTGACTTATATTCCTAGTTTCAAAAACTTCTTGAATTTTTGCATTTGTGAAAGAACTACCTTAAATAAAACTAAAAAAATCAAATGCTCAATATCAGAATATTATGTTATCTCGAAATAAATTATTTCAGATATTTGGAAAATATAGTTAGATTAAAATTAAAAGGAAAAAAAATGAAAAAGTGAAAACATTTACGTCGGAGAAATAATAATTGAATCAATTAAAAAAGCAGCTAAGAGAGTTAAGGGTAGATTCAGGGGCTGCAGAGGAGGGGGGTTGAAGGAAAATGAAGAACAAACTGCCCCGGGGAGTTTTTCCAAAACGTGATTCAATGATTATAATAAGGAAGAGGGGAGTAAATGGGCGCGGGATATTTCCTGGGCGTAATCAACTGATGGGGCTTTTTAATTGGAGATGTCCAATCCGATCGATTTCTTAAAAATATTACTGATGAAAATTATTTTTCATTGATCTTGGAGGGAAAGCTGAATCGATTTAAGAGGGGTTTTATTAAATATTAAACTATTTTTTTAGTGTTGAGATTAATAACAAATTATTTTTGTTTTCTTGAAGGGAAATCAATGAGGCTGTCCTCTGCTTGATTCAAATAAACTTATACATATAGTAATGAATCTGTTGAAGCTTTTTTTGTGATTAATTTGATTAAAAATATATTAGCACCCTCTTTAATTTTTAGGCTAATCTAAAATTGGAGTGGTGCTCATACTTGAGAACGATCTCAGAATAAGTCGTAGTTATATCGTATTATTTGTTGGTGTTCAATAAATAATTATATTTAATTATGTGTGATTTAAATAAAAAGTCAAATTTCTTATACATATAGGTACATACAGGGTCATAACTCAACGATAAACCGTAAACAGGGGATAGACCAGTTGATGGTGGCAGGCCAGATTAAGCCATGTATATGTAGAGGCCCCTAGGCAATGCAAGTCTCCTTATGTAGGTTGGTAAGTAGCATTTAAACATTATAACAATATCAAATTTTAATATCTCGGTACTAATGAATGTATGTCATTTATTAAAACAAAAATATTTACAGGTAATATTATGTTATTCAATTCATGCAGTACTTATTCATATGTTCAATCATATTTATAAAACTTTAACTTTTCTCAGATTATTTTTTTTATGTGAATTCTTTCAATATGTCTTGAAAGTCGATTTTTTCCAAGATATATTCAATAGTCATTATTGCAAGTGCATTTAAACAATTTGAACAATTGATGATCGAAGGCAGTTATAATAAGTATCAATTTTGAAAAGTACTTACACTTAGTACCACTCGAATATTATTTAATTTAGCTCTAAAGGAAGACAGATCCATCTATCCGCGCCCTTTTTATCATTATCACATTATAATGAAAGGATCACTCCCACTTACAATTATTAAAGAATAAAAAAAAATGAATTTTCTCGATTAATTAAGAAGCAGTTCTAGTAAGTAATTAATAAAAAGTTAAATATAAAATAGAGGTCTTTTTTTCAAAACTCGCTAAATTTTTAGGCAGAGTCCTTATATTATATATTTTACATTTTCTTTATCTAATAATAAAGTATATTTTGTCTCCAATATAGGTACACTTAGGCTCGTGAGGCCCGGGCCTAGGGCGGCAAAATTTAAAGAACGATTAAAATTTAAAAACCAATTTGGCTTTGTTTTGCTCTGATTGTATGAACAAATTTCAGTAAAGTATATATAATAATTATTAAATTGTTAAACAAAAAGTTTCTTAAGAATTCTTTTTAAAACGTACCATATTTACACAGTGAAATCCCTCAAATCCGAACTAATTGGGACTGTAGCCTGTTCGGATTTCAATTTGTTCGGATTAGCCGAAAGTAGCTTCAACAATTGAAGATAACTGATATCAATTGAAAGATTAATTGATATTTTGTGTGTTTCTATTATTATTTCATTGTTTATGTAAAGTAATTAACCTAAAGAATTTCAATAACCAACTTTTACCGTTTTTCAATCCTGGATGACATAAGTATGTAGACACATTTTCACTTTGTTAGGTATGCTAACTGTATTTCTTTGCTAATTTTTCAACTAATTATGTAAAATAAGTTTATAATGTAGAATATATACATAATTGTTTTATGACTAAATAAATAAGTTTCTCTTTTTTTGTTTTTATTATTATTTTTTCCGAAATACCTCAACATTCTACAACAATAATAATACATACAAACGGAAACCTTGGCTACAAGATCACTGTGGACCTTTCCACGAGTCTCCATTAACTTATTGTTATTTCTCTTTTTTGCTTTCGGATTTTCCGGGATTTCGGATTTCCGGAATTCGGATTTGAGGGGTTTCACTGTATTTCTAAAACTGAATTGTTTTTATAACTATTAATAGATAGATATATACTACCCCTAGCATAGCAAGTTATTTTAAGAAATGGCCCATTCAGTCCACCTAGAACTATATTAATACATTATATAATTATCCTAACATAGCTAGAGGAGGGATTAACAGACCCTAGAACTGTTCAGAGTAAACATATTGCCAAATAAACTTCCTAAGCACTTGTTCAATTTGAGCGTGAAATGGGCTTTGGGAGTAGGCGAATCATAAGCTATACGCAAACCCAGCTTTTGGGATAATCATTTTTATTTTATTTCATGGTACCATATGCTAAGACAATCCTACACTATGCTGCTTTAAAATGACTATCTAGTTTTGAATAAAATTAAGTGCAGAGTAGGAAAAGACTACGCTAATAAAAATATCATTTGTCTTAATATTTTTTTGGCAATAACATTTCGCTGTGTTCCGTTAAAATATCTATTTCGTGTCTTGAAGATGCTCCTAATTAATGTTATAGCGTGATCGCGTGTTTTAAGACGATTATCGAAACACTCTTTTCCACTTCATTGTTCCAAGTGGTTGAAGCAGATCGCAAACTGGGATGAAATAATAGGAGGGTTTTAGCAACAAAACGTGATTGGGGCAGATCATTAAACACCCTATGGGGGTCTAAAGACATCCCGCCGTTTTCAACGCAAGAAAGGAGGCAAGTTACGGGCAAACTTTTATCATCCAATATTCGTATTCTAATAAAAGTTACAATATTTTTAAATAACCATCTTAATGGTAAGAAATAGTAAAGACTATAACATTATTATAAATTAAATTGAAAGTTTCTTTTTGCCGAGAGTAGCAGAATTTTTATAAATTAAAGGAGACAATAAAAGAGTGTATCTTCTGCTGGAATAATAATTTTTTAAAAACGAGACTATAGTTTCGAGGGCTTTGCCCTCTTCATCAGTCTATTACAATTGATTCACAGGAATTAATGTGAAAAGTGAAACCAAAGCCCTCGAAACTAGACTCTTGTTATAAATAAATTAAAAAATGTATTATTCCATTAGAAGATACACTCTTTTATTGTCTCCTTTAACATTGTTATAAAGTACTCTACTATTTGGCTTTTTGTAGATCAAAACGTCATGGGTTCGCTCATTTTTTTATATCAAGTTCCATCCGTTTTTGAGATATTTCGAAAAAACGAAACCAAAACACTTTTTCATGCACGATTACAATACTTGACCATACTGTATGGTAAAGTAAATATCATTTTTAACTTCTTTAATTCAGTAGTTGGCAACCTCTCGTGTTTTCTTTATCGACTTTAGGGTAGCAAATCAAGCCAAAGTTATATATTATACCTACTTTTTCATTAATTCGTTATAAATTAAACATATATTAATATTATTATCATCATTTTCGTCCATAATGTGTATTAATGAGAATTAAGGACAAGTTTTTGTCTGATTTTTTTATTTTTCCACCAACGTTTCGTCGACTTTACCGACTTCTTCAGGGCTTCAAATAGTTGCATCACACATTCGTCTAAAATACATTATTTTTTCTTTATCTTTGTTACCAAAGACGATCAGAAATACAAAAATTCACATAAACAATAATTAGATTAACAGCTTCAGAAACAATATAAACAGAATCAGACAACACAGTTTTAGAACAATGGAACAGAATCATTTTAATTTAAACAATTTTCGATGCTCTTTTACTCGGTCTTTTAAATTCTCTTAAGATGGACAGTGAGTATATGAATAAATAAATTGTTATTTATTATAAGAGGTATTTTTTTTGGTTTACAATGGTGGCCAATTTTTATCCCATCATTTCGGCATTCTCTGCCTTCATTAGAACCTTAAAATAATTTTTTACAAAGATTTTATATACATCATGTTAACAATAATATAAAATACACATCAACTACTTTACCTCTCGCATCACCTATTCCTTATTTTCATTTGACTACAGAACAACAATACAAATTTTCACCCCTCACAATAATCCTTTTTCTTTTTTTGACAGAAAATATATATAATATTAGATGATGACTTTTCTAATATTTTTTAAATCTAAATTATTCACAATCATGATCATTGATTGAAAAAAGTGAGACTATTTTCATGATTGTGTATAATTTAGATTTAAAAAATATTAGAAAAGTCATCATCTAATATTATATATATTTTCTGTCAAAAAAAGAAAAATGATTAATGTGAGGGGTGAAAATTTGTATTGTTGTTCTGTAGTCAAATGAAAAGAAGGAATAGGTGATGCGAGAGGTAAAGTAGTTGATGTATATTTTATATTATTGTTAACATGATGTATATAAAATCTTTGTAAAAAATTATTTTAAGGTTCTGATGAAGGCAGAGAATGCCGAAATGATGGGATAAAAATTGGCCACCATTGTAAACCAAAATAAAAATACCTCTTATAATGAGTAACAGTTTGTTTATTCATATACTCACTGTCCATCTTAAGAGAATTTAAAAGACCGAGTAAAAGAGCATCGAAAATTGTTTAAATTATAATAAAACCGGTCTAGCATCATTATATTAAGAATCATTTTACTTATCCATTTTTACAGATAGAAATATCAAATTCAAAAAAATCATTTTTTAAAACTGAATTGTCTGATTCTGTTTGTATTACTTGTGAAGCTGTCTATCTAATTATTATTTATGTGAATTTTTGAATTTCGGTTGGTCATTGGTAACAGAGATAAAGAAAAATAATGTATTTTAGACGAATGTGTGATGTAACTAATTTGAAACCCTGAAGAAGTTGGCAAAGTTGGTGGAAAAATAAAAAATCGCACAAAAACTTGTCTTTTAATTGTTAATTCCCATTATAAGCTCTAATATATATATTATTTATAACCATAATTGTTTATTCTCTATATCAATACAAACAAATGCATTCCTATTCTTTGGTAATTTTATCATTTTATTATTTTTTTTTTGTTTAAAATACTCATTCACCTAAAAACTTTAATTCCATTAAGAATTTTCGAAAGTTAAAGAAATTAAAATAAAAAAATCACGAAGAATGGTAATTGCTACGAACTCTGGTTAATTTGCTGCCAACTTTATTATTTTTTTTTTTTTACATTGCATAAACATAAAATTTAAAATTGACTGAGTTGTATATATGTTTGAATGAAGGAAAAGAATGAGTCTAGGAGGGAAGGGGCTTACAAGATTATTTTAATCCTGGCACAGAGTTGATCCAGCTTCTCTGATGGGCCTATTGCCAAAATAGGTCCAATCTCATCAGTGGCCTCATATCTGCTAGACAGAGCTCAACCCCAGACCAAGGAAACCAAGAAGTGCGAGCCGATAAGAAAGCTTGTTTGTCACAACAGCAGCGCCTTTGGGGCCGGATCAATGATAATTTCTTTTAGGGAATCCCATTCCTCAAACCAGAACGGGAACCATGATGATAAGGACAAGAGGACTCTCATATAAGCGTCATCCGCTCAGAATTCATTCTGTCAATCAAGGGAATCCAATCAACTCACCGAATTACTAGTGGGAATTGAGCCCTAGTTCTTTAATTGAAAATATTTTGTTTTTCTGACATGGGGGTAACTAGGGGGTGGGGGGAGGGCAAGAGGCCAGTGCCCCTCTCCCTAGAAAAATTGAAATTCCATTATTACTACATAACGAGGCATCACTTATGTATTTCTCATTAAATTATTTCGTTACTTCCGAAATTTGTCAACTCTACTAAAAAGTTAGTTGATCTCTAATCGGAAACCGAAATTGAAACTTTGTGGTGGCTAATCAGCTGGCCGACTGCCCTCCTTAAGAAAAACTACGCCAATGTTTGCCTAGAAAAGCAGAGTGGTTGTTTCATAAAAAAAAATCAATTTTGTATAGCCTCTGAGGATGTTGTAAAATAGAACGAAAGGTCCTTAACTGGTGGAGTTTTAATTTTTGATAAGTTATCAATATGTATAGGTATTCCTGAAAATGGACTAGTCACCCGAAATATATATACCTAATGAGTCTTGCTCTTAAGCAAGATTCCTTTTATTTGTGAAATCTACCTAGTAAACTATTTTTTATTTTATTTTATTATATATTTTACGTTGAACCTACACCATTCTTCCTTCTTCATTCTTCAGGGCTCGAAATGAAGGGGTTAAATTTATAGGATAAATCCAACTTACAAAAAGAAGTGAAATCTCAACAAAAACACTTGTGTAAAAAAAGGCCAAGTTCGATTAATAAAATCCGTTTGCCAAAAAAAGTAGTGAGATCTAATGTGCTGCCAAGTTCAATATCATCAATTTATTAACTGAGTCGAGAATATATTAGTAACTTCAATTAAAACGCATGTTTTTCATTTCACATGTCCCTCTATATTTTTTATTGATTTCACATTTTTAGTTGAAATTATTTTCATAAAACTTGGCTTTTACGCATTATTATGTATGTCACGAATTACTAGTTACCATATCATGGGATCTTAATAAGAGGAGAGTAGTGGATGCCCTATCAAACAATAATAATAATAATTTAATGCGTAAAAGCCAAGTTTTAGGAAAATATTTTCGACTAAAAATGTGAAATCAATAAAAAATATAGAGGGAAATGAAAAACATGCGTTTTAATTGAAGTTACTAATATATTCTTGACTCATTTAATAAATTGATGATGTTGAACTTGGCAGCACATTAGATCTCACTACTTTTTTTGGCAAACGGATTTTATTAATCGAACTTGGCCTCTTTTTACACAAGTGTTTTTGTTGAGATAGTATTTACTTTTTACTATACGCAATCTTGTAAATTTCCTATCTATTTGTATTATAAACATATAGAAAATTTACAATTTTTTAACAGTGTATTATTCAAATCAAGTGTAATGAAACGTGAAAATGTATGTAAAATCAAGTTTTGATTTTTCATTTCGTTGAAATCTCCCTGATGACCCCATGAGTTATTAGTCGAAAATTTTTAATTATTAGTACATGGTATTGTTGGTGGAGGGCTGGATTCCTTTGAGATCGACATTGATCTCGTTGTAGGTCCCTCTGGGACCTCAGACAAGAGCCGAACGCAGAACGTCGCCTCCCAGAGGAAAGCCAACACGTCCGTCCGTTCAGCCCTTGAGTTCACCCCCCGGGATGGGGGGCTTTTACCCCATGCCCTCATGGTCCATGCACGAGGCGCTCATTCATTTTTCACAAACCATATCGAAACTGTTTCCAATTCCCAAATGCTACCGACACACTACTTGGACGCCACAAATTGGCAACACGAGCCGACAACTTAGTTTATGCCTTGTCGATAAACGTCTCGTTACAAATTCAATTTCTGTCATTTGCAACGGAGAAATAAAATTTGCCCCACCCTCACCCCACCCCACAACTGCCCTCTAATATTTATTATTTGATTGAAATTGCAAAAACTCTTCTTATATAAGTAAATTATTGATTTTTTTTTCATAAATTCTCTCAACTGTTCAAATATTTTCTATATTGCAATATTTATTTTCTGACTTAGTACCAAAATGAATTTTAAGTCCAAGAAATTAATAAATAATTAAAATAAATTACATAATCGAAATTTTATTAAATTTATACATAAAATAATTTAATGCCATGTAGTAAACCTTCATACATAGGTGCTGGAAAGTTGTTCTCTTATTTAATTCTTTGGACTGAATTTAAGCAAGGGCTTAGCCAGAAAAAAATTTCGGTGGGAGGTTAATTTAATTATGTTAATTATCCATGTGGTTTTTTCTCTTGAGTTCCTGGTCGAAGTTCGTAGTCAAGCTATAGTCGCTTGTTATTGAGGTAGCCCGATGCACGCGTCGGGTTTCTTTAGAACCAGTAATTGTCAGTTCCCGGAGAATAGCTTATATATTATTTATATATATTTATATTTTTATAAAAAAAATTGTAAAATGTGCAACCAGTTGTAGGCGCTGTCTGTTTTTTACATTTCATTTATTGTAGGAGCTAATGATGCCGTGTTTCGTCAAAACAAATTATACAATAATTGTCCACTTAAATAAACTCCATACACATTAATAATACAGATATTAAATGGATGTTCACCACATTATTTGCATCACAGCTTCCAAAAGAGAATATTTTAAACTATAAATAATAATAAAAAAAGACAATAAAAAATAGTAATGACTTCGTTATTTCATTGTTATTGTTTTTGTGATCTGAAATCTATTTTTTTACTATAAAACGGTAAGTGCATTCATATCATATATTATGTAGCTATGTTTGTAAAATAAAATAAACTGAAACGGATCGTTGCTAAACTTTATCCAAATTCATTTGAAAGATTGATATTTTTATTCCTTTTTTATTAATCAGATATCACTTGTTATTTTATGTGCATGTTGACTTAATTAAATGAGCTATAATAAAGCGATCAAATGAATAAATTTTAATGAATTTACTATAAAATAAAGAATTAAAAAAAAGTACTGTGGTCCCCATGGTACTTAATTAGGATATTAAATTTCATCAAAATTGGTTAAGTCGTTTTTAAGATATTTAGAAAAAACTAAAAAAGTACTGAAATAAAGTACTAATGTTTGTGGGCCGATTTGTAACAAAATCTAATCAGCGCTTCATTTTGTTATAGTAATGGTAGGTTTTCAATTTCATTTCAAACGGAGCAACGGTGTGGAAAAAATCGTGGACGGAAAAAACGATAACATACATACGTACATACATACATACATCCGAAGGCACTTCCTGAAAAAATCGCACTTGTTGGCCTCTCAACGAGACCCCCATGTAATTTTTGGCAAAACTGTCACTTGCTTAAATTCAACCTAATTGAATACTATAATTTGTGACTTTAATTGAGTCCATGGGTTCCGTAGTCTTTACCTGAGGACCCTTTGAAGTCGCGGTTGCCGCGAGACCGATTACAATACTTTACCCATGCTTCGCATTGGATAAAGTAAAAAATGTATTCAACGATACCCCAATTGACTCTTATTTCCATTTTAAATTTTGAAGTTATGATGACCAATATATTTACTACCGGTATGTTCCAGGAATCAAAATATCATAAAAAAGAATATACAAATAAGCTTTATTAATGAAATTCCTCACTATCTCTATCTTCCAATCAACGACCCAGTGGTCATTTCTATCACTCCTGATGTATAATATTTTCTTTTGGGACAGAGAATCCAAAAACGTTAAAATTATATTTCAGTAAAAGTGAATAGAGCATATAGAATATACATATAGTATTTCAGTAATTTTTATGACATTTCATGCTTACATTGATTTAGTATTTATCGCACTTTTGTTTAATTATTCGAATATCAGATAACGAGCAAAGTTATCAAAAGCGCTAGAATATTGAACATCTATTTTGCAAGTGTGAAATATATCAAGCGTGAATTGCAACTTTGTTTCAGAAGCTTTCTACTGTTCTCGTAGTTCTTCTGGATGGCTCGATCATAGTCTATTAAATATTTAATTCTCCATTAGAAGTAGGTACGAGAGAAACAAGAGCGCAAGTTTGGCATCCCAGGAGGCTGTGTTCCATTGCCGAACAAGCAGCAAAACACACACCTGAGAGCTCTCTTAAATGTAATCCAATAGAGGATACAAATTACCAAAGAAAACCATCGAAATAATAAATGGTCAGTCTCAGTCTATCAAGAGGCGATTGAAATGCGCAATGGGACGCAACAGAAAAAGGGAGTTTTTGAAAAGTCAATTTTAAATAAAAACCTTCACCTTATGACGTATTTGTATCACAGTACATATTTAGATTAAGAGTTAAAATTGCCGATATTAGTAGACTTTTAATTTCTAAGGAATCTTACGGTAGTTGTTTCACCATATGGGTTTTTCTTAGGATTTTTTTGAAATTTAGACAGATTATAATTTAAATACTTCTGCATCGATTAGTGGAAAAACGAACTTTATGAACAATATAGTTCCGGAGATATTAAATTCCAAATATAGAGTTTTTCAGATTCTTATACATTGTACTATACGGGATATCGGAAAGCTTACACACATATTTAATTAAAATTAAGAAACTCTTCTTATCATTGTTATAAAAAACTAAACCAACATTCAACAATAACTAATACATTTTTTAAGAGCATTTTAATTCATAGTTACAACACAGTTTCTGAGATAATAATTAATAAATAATGAAAAATGTATAATGAAAAATTTACACTAAAAACAAGCTGGAAACAACGCATTTATTTAACCTAAAAAGTGGGTTAACTTTAGAAATTTTTTTGTCGTTTTTTCACTTGAGCCATTGTCGCAACACCTTTCAATCGCTTATTAAGAACATTTTGTTTGATAAATCTCCCTTTATAATGTACTTTATGTGACATTTCTATGATAAAATATATACAAGCTCGGACTGTGTTGGCAGATTTGTCAAACGAGCACGGGATTGGCTAGTAGGGGTACATAAACAGCAAAAAGTTTTGGGCTTATGAATTATGAATCCTTATTGTCTGTTCTATATACTCTAGCATTAACTTTTTGCTAGAATTGTAGCGAAACATCTACCTTAAGAGGCTGCCATCTACGAGTTTTCTATGTTAACTCCTGATAATGGGCTCAAAACCCGAAATAAATTGCTAAAATATGTATATTTAAATCAAGATAAAAACTCAAAACATAAATTTGTTTTATTTTTGTGAAACCTACCTTGAAATTTTTCTTACTTTTTTTTAATTTATTTATTGTCACCGGGAACAAAGCCCATTTAGGCAGCACATCAGTAAAGTATTAGTAGAGTTAGTGAGGGTGCCAAGTTTTAGCCGGTAGAAATTTTATATGCCAGCCAGGATCGAACCCCTGCCTTCCGATCCAACATCGTCATCATTGATCGATGGCGAAGCGGGGCTAGCAAGTTAGCCAGCTCGACTAACCCGACTCCCCTACTTACTTTTAATTATTAAAATGTTTCACCTTGAACCGACATCTAACTCTTTAAAAATTACGAGATCCGAGATGGAAGGGATAATTTTAATTTAACTATATATGTCAAAAGGGTTGTTTTCACCCCCTCGAGAATCGAATCCAGTGCTGAAAATAGCGATTCGGACCAATTGGCTACTTTCTGAGGTGATCACATCTGACATATTATTTATAGCACTAAATATGTATTTAACTCAAAGATTTAAGAAAAATTGTACTGTTTGAGGAATTAAACATATAACCTTCCCATTTAGTTTAAATAAAGATGGTTGAGTGTATGGAATTTTGAATTTTTTGAAACTGATATAAGATTTTTCGTAAATTTATCTCCCTTCGACAAGGGTTAAAATGGTTTGACGTTAGACTTTTACTACTTATCACTATACTATTACTTCTATTCAAAACTAAATATTCATTTTAAAGCCATTAGGGTAGGATCATCAGATCATAATATATGGTACAATGAGATAAAATAAAGATTTTCTCAAAAGGTTGGTTTGCACATATTGCCAAAGTCCATTCACGATCAAACTGAACAAGTACTAAACAAATTTATTCGCCAATATATGTTTACCCCAAACACGTCTAGGATCTGTTAATCTCTCCCTCTAGCTATTGCATAATGTATTAATAGTTATGGGTAGAATTACAAAGGAAGAAGTTCTTGAAAAAATTAGAGAAAAGAGAACTCGGTGCTAGAATTTGAAAAGGACCACAAATGAACGGCACAATCTACGACATGAAGAATTGCTAAAGGATATTTTAGAGGCGAAGTGGGAAATAAAAGTATAAGGGGAAAACCCGAATTGATATTATTTTTCCTAGCTAATGAAAGATATGAAATTTGAAAATTTTAGAAAAGTGAGTTTTTTAAGGTCGGCTTATACCCAGTGGAAATTTGACATAACATGGTAAAACACGCAGTTGATGGCCGCCAAGTTTTTGAAAATTAAATTAAAAGTTTTGGAAACACTCTTAAGTTTAATAAATAATTAATATTTATAGGAAAAAACTAAATTAAAAAAAAAAAATAACAAAGAAAGAGGAAAGAATATTTTCTTAAGGAAATTCTCCTTTTCTTTATTGTTTAAAATAATTCTCAACCAATTCCATTTGATACCGAAAATCGATAAATCGGTTTGAGCTACTTTGAAACATCTATATGTAAAGTCTAATAATCCAAATATTAATCCGTGTACGAGATAATTCAACATTCAACTGTTTAGTCAGTGCATAATGCACTTTATCAAACAAAGTGAAATATATGTTACAATTAAAAGACTAGAATAATTAAAAACGAAGTTGCACATTGGAAATATTTCTGACACAATTTATTTAATGTACTTACTCTAATGAGTAAATTTTTAACACCTATTTGTTGTATTTTAAATAAATAATTGGAAAAACAAGTGAAAGCTTTTTCAAGACTCGACACGTTTTCCTCAAATTTTTGAAAGTTTAATGTATAAGCCAAAAAATCGAAACTTGCTAGAGAGGTGCATTTTAAGTGTGCTAAATTTTAGCTTATTAATTCGTTAGCTTTCCATATGAAAATTTGAATTTTTCCTAATTACATAGGGACCATTCATAAAATATGTTCGCAACCAGGGGGGGGGGGGGGTATATCTTAGTAGCATGATGATATATGACAAGGATATATGACATTTGGAGAATCAACTTCAATGAGACTAAATCAGTTCATGTAACTTTCACCCTAAAAAAAGGCTCTTGCCCCATGATCGAAATCTTCAATAAACCTATCCCCCAGGCTAGCAACGCAAAGTACCTAGTAATGCATCTGGACAGAAGACTAACCTGGCAAAAGCACATCAAGACGAAACGTAAACAACTGGGACTTAAACTCCAAAAATCATACTGGCTAATTGGAAGGCGCTCACAAATGACTAAAATCAACAAAATACTTATCTACAAAACAATATTAAAACCAATATGGACATATGGTATACAACTCTGGGGCTCAGCAGCCGAATCCAACATAGAAATTATTCAAAGATTTCAAAACAAAGTGCTGAGAGCAATAGTCGATGCCCCGAGCTGGTTACCAAACTGCACAATACAAAAAGACAAAGAAATCCCCTCAGTCAAAGATGAAATAAGACATTACAGCCACACGTACCTAAACAAATTGACTCACCACCCCAATGAGTATGCTCAAGACATAATATCAACATTACCACCAACAAGATTAAAAAACACAGACCAATCGACCTACCACAGCGCTTCACGTGATCACGCCAAACCTTTTCTTTCTTTTTATCTTTTTATTTTAGTTTTAATTTATTTGTAATCATAGTTTAAATACAAAATTCGCCCCTTAATGTAAAGCTCAATGGAGCTCTAATATTCTACCTCAAATATTGTTAATACTAACCATGTCATTTTTTCATTCATTGTCTGTAAATAAGCTTATTGCCCGCAAGGGCAGATTGCCGATCTATACTAAGGAGTCTAGTAAAAAAAAAAAAAAAAAAAAAAAATTAGGCTAAGTACATTAAATAAACTCTGTCGGGGAGGGGCATTATATATTAAGTATCAAGTTGGTCTTAAATAAATTTCATTACGCGCTGACAACTCCAAGGAATTGTCCCAAAAATAAACGAATTTTGAATTATGAAAATTGATAGTTAATCCGGGAAAGCACCTTTATTATCATTGTAAAAATCCTGCATATATTTTATTTTTAATAAAATCTGAAATTCAGCAAATAAAATTGTATAAAAATTAAAAATACTTCATATTGTTAAATTTTGCAAAATTGTGTCTTAAAAATAAAAATAAACCTTAAAAAAAGACACTAAAAATGGTAAAATATATTACCGAAATTGATACAATGATACAAATTAAACTTTATTGAATGGAATTCACTTTATATCAATTTTAGATGCGCCTAAAATTTCAAACATTTAGGGTATTTTAATAAATATCGATTTCAAAATTTCAGAAGGATCTTTAATTTTTCAAATTACCATCCGTTATTTCAAATATTTTTATAAAAAACATTTTTGTTTTGAAAAGTATATTGGATTTCGAAATGAAATAAAATTGTTGCATAGTTTCAAAGGACAATTAAAGTGAATGATTTATCCGAAAAGGGCGCCCATAGAAGATTTGAACTCCCTGCCTGTTAGATATATCTTCCAATCCAAGAATGTCAAAGACAAGTTCAGACGAGTTCTAGTCGAATAAAAATTGTTTTCACTGAGGAACTTTTAAAATAGAAATAATACAAAAGAGGAATAAATAAACATGATTCGGGAACTTTTGGAATAATTCATTTCAAGGAACTCTCAATGTATAAGATCGGAAATAACTAAGAGTGCTAAAAAGACTAGTCATAGCTTGCTTATAGCAATAGAATTAGGAGAAAACATTTTCTTATAGAACAGGCTGATTCATTGTACCGGGTGATTCAATAAGGGTGACGAGGTACCGTATCTCAGGAACTAATAACCGTAGAAGTTTGAGAAAAAAATCCTTCAGAAGAAATCGGCAAAGAAAAATTGCTGAAAATATTTTATAAGTTCATACGTCCACCGCTAGGTGGCTAAATAGCTTCGATTGTATAAAAACTGCAATTTTCTCGAAAATTTTCCAATATAAGTTTAGAAATGAATTCTCTCACGTTAATGCCACCATAATAATCCATCTTTTTGATAAATAAAGGCGGGGATGCTAAACTTTTATGGACTGTAGTGTCTATAACTTAAGTTTGACTTAACAGAATTTTGTTAAAAATGTCTGGTTCAAGAAAGGAAGGTTTGGTGAATAAAATAAAAAGCCATCCATGCCATTCTAGTTCTTGCCGCTCTCGCTAAGGGGCTTGTTTTATAAAGTTAACCGTTTTATTAATTTTGCTCCGAAATCTTAAATGGAACCGTATAATTATTTTATTAGATTCAGAAAGTAGATCAAATTTGCAATAAAATATGTTCAAACCGCATGTCGATATCTTCATTCGCTTAAGTTATTGCTTAAAGAATATTTTATTAACGAATTTATTAAAGAAACAAAATAGGTAATTGAGTTTTCAATTTTTTTTTTTAAGTTTCGTAGTCAAGCATGCCAGGGAAAAATAAAAAATAATTTAAAACTTTGTTCTTATTTTCATTTAATCACTCCTACCCTCACTCACACAAAGCAGTATCCGTTTTAGGCGTAGGTCCCAAAATATATTTTTAAAAATTTAATGTTAAATTTGAAAAATAACGGAAGTGATGCCGTATTCGATGAAATTTGCAAAAAAAAAGCGAAGGTTAAAATAGAATTTCAAAAAAAGAAGGGTACCTACTTTTTTGGACAGCATCCACTGGTTGAAGAATCACCAACCCAATGTTTTTTACATCTTTTTAAAAGTATTTTGGGAAATTCATTTCGGAAATTTAATTAATTCTTCGTTTTGGAAATATAAACATGTTGACAACAGAATAAACTTTCTACTACTCTTTCTCATTATATCTACTTATTTCATAGTTAGTTTAGTAAGTTTTAGTGAAGTTAATTTTCTCATTAATATATCAAAGAATAATTAACACATTAACGAGAATCGTTTTTGATCGAGCTTTTTAAACTAAAACTTTTTAATGTATTAATTATCCTTTGATATATTAATGAGAAAATTAACTTCACTATTTCAAATTAGAAATATATAAATTCGGATATTATTTTCCCTTAATATTTGACAAAAATCATCTGTATTCGATTCGCGATCGAATCAAATACAAGAAACTTATGATATAGGGTATTTTAAGACAGTTCTACAATTAATTAATCTTTCTCAATTTAAAATAATACAATAAGCCCTTTTGAAAAATTTAGATTTTGATTTAACGAGTGTCTTTTTTTTTTTGTTTCAGGTGAATTGACTATACTTACGTCCAGCTGCATATTTGATCAAATAATTCTATTAACCGAGACGTTTCCTCTCACATCCATGGTAGGAGCAGATTGGATTTTTCTCATTTTAGAAACATCTCTTTTTATTTTACCATACAGGGTATGGTCAAGTATTGTTATCATGCAAGAAAAAAGTGTTTTTTTCGAAATATCTCAAAAACGGCTGAAACTATTTTGATTAAAAAAATTGAGCGAAACAATGGCATTTCGCTCTACAAAAAAGCTCTAATAAGTGAACATCGAAAAAATTATATTTTCCGAGATAATGATTGTTCTGTCAAAATGTCCGTTAGTCTGTCTGGTTGTTAGTCTGCGCGTTACCAAATTTTTGTGGACGAGCTAGCTCAAAGACTAGTGTGAATATCGAAACCAAATTTCACACGTCCATTGACATTAAGAGCTGATTAGATTTTGGTGCATATCGACTTAAAATTAAGGGGGGTGGAAGGGGGTTAAAAATTAAAAATCTACGCCGTTTGAGCAGACTGAGAAGTCTAAAAATGCAAAAACTATCCGCCCAAAATGGGGGGAGGTGCTAGAGTCAAAAAATGAAAATCTTGCCCATTTACCAAACTCAACCAAATTTTGTATACATAATCAGTGGGACCCCAGAAGTATAAAAATGCAAAAAC
Organism: Forficula auricularia; assembly: GCA_024734495.1. NCBI lineage: Eukaryota > Metazoa > Arthropoda > Insecta > Dermaptera > Forficulidae > Forficula > Forficula auricularia. The sequence continues at coordinate 1,214,249 of JALMQS010000081.1, forward strand.
TAACCCCCCCCCTACATGATTATAAATAATTTTAGGGGCCAGGTTGTATGGTAAAGTCAAGTGTATGGCCACATCAGAACACGTCAGCTTATTTAAATTGTATTTAATTATAATTCATAAAACAAATCTCTTTAATGATAATAATCTCTTTATATACCGAATATAAATATTCAAAAAACCACTCTTATTTATATAATATTAAATGTTTTTTAAAATATTATCTTTCTTGATTTTGATTTTTTGTATTAAATTACTCTTTAAATTTCTAGTCCATAGTTCAAGAATGTTTTTGAATTCAGGAAATTTCAATAAAAATGAAGGGCCTTATAACCATTTTAGGCAGATAATTTTTTAAGGATTAAAAATTAAATGAATTTAATTATTATTATTATTTTAATGAGGTAGAAAAAAAACAAAAAATCAACGTGCATAGAAAAAAAAATGTTTGTGGATATTTCTATGATTTACTTCCAATTTTACTAGGCCAAGTAGAAATTTATTTTAGTAGTTGGTTATTAGCTTTATTATTTTTTTTTTTATTAGAATAATAATATTAATATTTATTTGCTGGTGGCTATTTTTGACTGGAATCAATGATCAGGCTGTGAAACAGACATGATCCTGGTATTTTTTTTTGGGGGGGGGGGGGGGTGTGGTCACTTTAAAACAAATTATAATTTTTTTTTATTAAGGTAGGAATTATTAATACCAAAGTATAGGAATAGAATACACTTAATGCACGGAGATAATTCAGGGGGTGGTTATTTATAATAAAATAAAAAAAGTCCATACACCTTTATATGTCCATATACCATATTATCAGGATCCAAAAAAAAAAAAAAAAATATCTTGTCAAATTGACTGGTTGAAAAATATTAAATTTAAGTTTTACTTAGCTGAATGGTTTTGAAACTTTTTAGATTGAATTAACATTTAAAAATTTTAAGAGCAACTTTCTACAAATTTTTTTATGTAGTAATTTTTCATGAGGTCTCAATATAAGTTCATTTCGTTTCTAGTTTCATATTAGAGTAATTGCCTCTGGGAGGCGGCCGATCTCTTCACAGTGGCAAAATGTCTCTTGATATAAAAAAACATGACGTCTTTTTTTCCTTCCTCTCGCGTCTGGGGAATTAAACGATCGAAAATTTCGAGAAAGAATTTCTACTAACGGAACGGGTTAGTAAATTATTCAGCGAAGGAAGACGGATACGACCAGGAAGGACAAGCAAGAATCCGTGAATATGCCAGCAAGGGGAATGAAACGTTCCATCATTTGAGCCACAGGTTGGGCCACTCGAGGTGAAATTCTATACCCCCGAAAATTTTTATATTTGAGTGTGTGAATACAAATTTAAATTTAACATTTTTAATATTAATCGATAGTTTAATAATTTTAATGCACCAATAACAAACAAAAAAAAAAAAATCATTTTTTGGTGTTTATTCCCCGCTGCTAACTGTCGATTCAATTGATTTGAGGTGAAATGTGGCCATGCACATGACTTTTCCATAGGTCCTCTCTTATATTTAATATTAAATTAAAATAATTTATAATTATATACGAAAGAACCTCACCCCCCTCTTAATTAGGGTCTATTATCAATTTATTAATATCAATAATATCTTCAAATTCAAAGTTTCTTTTTTCCGAAAGTAGCAGAATTTTTACTATATATATTGAAGGAGACAATAAAAGACTGTGTTTTTTACTGGAATTATAAATTTTTAAATTAAAAATTAAAAATTTATCCATTATAAAATTTTAAATTTTAAATTAAAAATTTATAATTCCAGTAGAAAACACAGTCTTTTATTGTCTCCTTCAATAATATCTTCTTTTAATTATGAGACTATTTTATTAGAAAGATCAGCTTTTTTCGATTTTGGTTTGAAAATATTTTTATGCCCCCCCGCCCCTTTTTTTGAAACTATCAGTTTCATATAGTGAGTCATTTTCATAAGGTTATATAGGGTGCATATGCGAAATTTCGTACAAATCGATTAAAGGGTCTACAACTTATATTGATAGTTTTATTTTTTTGAACCCCACCCCAATTTTGTCCCCCAATGAAAATAATAACTCTCTTTTTTATTAATAAGTTGTAAGGAAATAAGAACAATAGCTTATGTAAATATTTTTTATTTTTTGCCAACGTTTCGTCTTTTTTATTATAGGTTTACTTTATAGTATATTTCATTTTTCTTGTTTTTTTAGTTTGAAAATCTTATAATTTTAATTTTTTACCCCCCCCCCCCCCACCCTTAATTTTGGGTTCGATTTCAACCAAAATCTAATCAGCTTTAAGGCTCAATGCACCAAAACTATATGTGAAATTTGTTTTGATATACACACTAGTTTTTGAGCTAGTACTTCCTTAAAAATTTGGTAACGTACTAACAGACATTTTGACAAAATAATTGATATCTCGAAAAATATCATTTTTTCGATGTTCACTTATTAGGGCTTTTTTGTAGATCGAAATGCCATGGTTTCGTTCAATTTTTTTAATCAAAATAGTTTCATCCATTTTTGAGATATTTTGAAAAAAAGAAGCAAAAAAACATTTTTTTCAAGGACGATAACAATATTGACCATACCCTGTATGGTAAAGTAAAAAGACAATGATTAATTTGTAAGTGAGCTAATGATTAAAGAGTTTGGCTGGATTGAGGGCTGGAGACGATGGCAGATGAGGTCTATTTTAAATATATGGCTTTTTTTTAATAAATTTCAGCTTTCTTGGTCTGTTTTCCTTAAATCCGATTGTTGATCTGATTCGCCTTTTCCTTTTTCCTTCCCTTCTTCACTTTCTCCATCACCATTTGTTTTGATTATATGAATGAAATATGACTCGTTTACGATCTCTCTTAATCTTTCATTTTTTTCCTACTCCCTTATAAAAGAGCTTCTACATTTTATTTTTTCCCTAGTATAAAGAGCTCTACTCATCTCCCTGTCAAGTTGTTAACAAAAGAGAAAACACCAACTGATTAGACCCTATGTTCCACTACCGCGTTGCCTTCTTTCACTTTCTCCCTCTTCGACGGTCTCTGCATATCTGAAACGGTTATTATTAATTCAGGGCGAAATCTTCACCCGGCACAAACAACCCCATTCCAAATCACATTCCATTGAAAAAAAAAATAATAAAAAAGGGGAATCACATACCAATAATATAAATAGAGAGAAAATTGAATTTCTATTTTTTCTTATTACCTCTCCTTACTCTAACTTATATTATAGCCTCGACTTGATTTTATTAAAACCGACTTCAAAAAAAATTAAATAATAGGAACTCAAAATTCAAATAAAATGCACTAAAAGGTATAAAATAATTATCTAATTTAGTTACAACTAAACCACAAAATTTTTACATGAAATCACTTTTTGAAGTCGGTGCCAAACATACTAGTATAAATTTTATGAATCGAACTCGACGGATCTTACTTAGTACGTTTGGCAGGAATGAAGAGATAACATCGCATAAGCTCGCTTATTTAGTTTGTTTGGCACCGACTTCAAAAAGTGATTTCATGTAAAAATCTCGTCGTTTATTTGCAACTAAATTAGAAAATTATTTTATACCTTTTAGTGCATTTTATTTGAATTTTGAGTTCTTATTATTTAATTTGTTAATTTAATTTTTTTGAAGTCGGTTTTTTTTCTAAAAATTATTTTTATTTTTCTCTTTTTAGTGATGTTATTAATGTAGTGTCTTAAGATAATATTTTACATGCGTCTCGTAAGAGAAATCGTTGGGCCAATGAATCAGAAAATGATAATTTAAAAGTTTTTTTATTTATACAATTATAATTACAGATGTACATTTTTCATACAAGATGAATATACATTCTTTGTCAGTTTTATTTCTAACGGTGACTTCGGGCTTGCTACCCAGAATTCATCCTCCTTTACAAATTTGTTTAACAATTCTTAGTTCGTTCGATTCACCAAATAATGATTTAACGAGGAAAATTTTAAAAAACCTCTAAAACCAATTTAGAAAAAAAAAAAAAAAAGAAACTTAAAATAAAATATAACAAGAAAGCAAAACGAGATTAATAATTATCCGAGATCGATCGATGCAATTAATGGATTCGTATGAGTAATTAGCCTTTTGTGGAACTTCATCGATAATTCCCGAATGTGGCCTTGCAGGCTCTCAATTTGTAGTCCTTCTCTGATTATGTAGTTGTTGATTCCTGGCGGAGGGTTAGCAATTATCCTGAGAGTTTTTGTTTCAACTCTTTTAATAAGCGAAACATTTGTTTTGGCCGCATGACCAAACCATAAAGGTGTCCCATAAGTAAGACGAGGGAGGGCGCACCATGGCCCTATATAGATTTAATTTCTGATCCAACTCAAGTGGGCTTCTTTTATTAATTAAAGGCCATATAATTTTGGCGTCAATTCTTCCACTTGATGAAACTGCCTTTAGATGCGTAGGCCAATTTAATAATTTGTCCAGATGGGCTCCTACAGAAAATGATAAAAAATGTAATTCATAAATAGATAAATTCTCTCGAAACTTTAGCGGGATGTAAATTAATGTATTAAGATTTTTTTATATATAAGATTTTATTTATTAAAATTTCGATATATATAAATTTTATTAAACCAATTATTTTACATTAATTAATGTATACATTGTATTTTTGCTTCGATTCCGGAGATTACTTCTCCACCATCGAGTGTCCTTATTCATCTTTAGTCCTTGTTTTTAATAAGAGGAAAAATCTAATTAGATAAAAAAACCTCTTTTCCGATAATTATTTCAATTCCATTATTCCCCAATCAAGTCGATTGGTAATCCAATCTCCTCTCTCCAATTCATTATAATTTCGATAAAAAAATGTAATTCATAAATAGAGAAATTCTCTCGAAACTTTAGCGGGATGTAAATTAATGTATTAAGATTTTTTTATATATGTATAAGATTTTATTTATTATAATTTCCATTATTTGATCATAAGTATTGGAAATTTCCGTTATTTTGTCATTGAACATATCATCAGAATTTGATCAAATTAATATGGGGCCACCCCTAAGGTACCCCTTTCTATTAAAAAATGATTAATCTAAATCGGTCCACGTGGCAAAAAGTTCTCGCTGTACATACATAAAAATGAATGAATAAATAAATAGCTAGATATCTTGACTACTTTGGAGCTATAGGTACTGATCCAAACCCAGAAAGAATCATTAAAATCGGTTCATAAACAAAGAAGTTTTGCGTGAACATACATAACAAAAAAGATCTAATACCATTGAAATCGGAAACTATACTGAACCCAATGCAAGAAAATCATCAAAATTGGTTCAGAATTGGCGAAGATTTCAGGTAACTTAGATACAAAAAAAATCGGTCGAATTGAAAACCTCCTCCTTTTTTGAAGTCTGTTAAAAAAACGATTTTATATCAAAATGCACTAAAAAGAATTATATAAATTTTTCTTTATATCCTATTCAAAAAATTAATAAACAGGACTAAAAATAAAAGTGTAAGCGCTTACTTTAATTATAAATATATAGTTATAGGAATGATCTATAATATTTTGATATTTCTCTTTAAATCATGAATTTGAAAACACATTTTTTTTGCACATTCAAGCGAAGTTGCTAATCTAATTTTATCTTACACCATTTCCTTCTTCCTTTCCATTTATTTCGTTTATATGAATGAAATTCTTGTTGGGAGATGCTTTTTCGATTTCCATTGAATATAAAATTTTTATTTTCCAAAAAATTAAACGATTTGCGACCAGCTATATCGTTAATATCAACGTTGGTAATGGCTAATATGGCTGCATTAGGGTGTGTGTGTTATGTAAATTTAAAATAAGTATAGTTTTTTGAAAATTAATATTTTTTCCTCTTGAAATTCTCAATCAAGTTGATAAGGGTCCCCCTTTGTATCAATATCTCTTTTTAGAGAGGGTTAAAAAAATAATTTTTTTCGAGATATTCAAACGAAAATATAAATCTTTAACGCTTTATAAAATCTACTATTTAAAAAGAGTATAGTTTTATGAAAATTAATATTTTTTTCCCTTGTAATACTCAATCAAGTTGATAAGGATCCCCCCTTTGTATCAATGTCGCTTTCTAGAGAGGGTTAATAAACTAATTTTTTTCGAGATATTCAAACGAAAATATAAATTTCTAACGCTTTATAAAATCTAATATTTAAAATGAGTATAGTTTTTTGAAAAATAATTTTTCTCAATCAAGTTGATAAGGGTCCCCCCTTTGTATCAATATCGATTTTTAGATAGGGTTAAAAAAGTAATTTTTTTCGAGATATTCCAACGAAAATATAAATTTCTAACACTTTATAAAATATACTATTTCAAATGAGTATTGTTTTTTGAAAATTAATATTTTTTTTCCCTTGAAATTCTCAATCAAGTTGATAAGGGTCCACCCTTTGTATCAATGTCGCTTTTTAGAGAGGCTTAAAAAACTAATTTTTCTCGAGATATTCAAACGAAAATATACATTTCTAAATCTAAATTAAATCTACTATTTAAAATGAGTATAGTTTTTTGAAAATTAATTTTTTACTTACCCTAGAAATTCTCAATCAAGTTGATAAGGGCCCCTCTTTGTCTCAACTTCCCTCCGAAGCTCGGGTTAAAAAACTAATTTTTTTCGAGTTATTTCAACGAAAGTATATATTTTAAATCAATATAAAATATAGTTATGTTTTCAATTAATCTTTATATTAATGATTAAAATATATATTAAAATTTTTATACACATGATCTAGTGTTAATTTTTAGTGTTATTTATGATGAAATAAAAAAAAAACTGTACACTTTTTCCTTTTGTTTTCATTTAATTACCTTCTCAAAAAAAAAAAATAATAATAATAATTAAAGAAATGCGTGTGCAACCAACAGACATTTCAAAAACATGATTCTACTTGCGAATGTAGACTGTAAAGAGTGGCAAGTTGACGCAAAAAACAATATGAGATATGAGAATGTATAGGCTAAGCTGACTTTTTCTCATATCTCTTAATGGTTTATATTCAGAACATATCCATTTAGGGAAAATTGCATTAGAAAAATTGTTTTTTTTTTTTTTTTTTTTTTTTTTTTTGTATTGTTCTTTTTTTCATTTTTACTAGAAATTATGTTTAAGCAAAATAATTAGAACTAATTGAATTACATTTTTTAGGGTTTGTATTTTTGTTGCCATTATATTTATAACTAATTACCAGTAATCGAAATTTTATAATATTTATTTACATATGTACCTATATACAAAAATAATTTTTCGATGTTTTCATTCATTCGATTAAACTCTTTTCCTTTTAAATATTTTCTTGTTTTGAGACTCTTTATTTTGTGAATTCGATTGTTTTAAGGCTCTCAGACCATTATTTATGGATATAGGGACTTTTAAAGTATTTAAAGACAAAAAAAATTTCGGAAATTTTTTAAAAATTTTATAAATTCGATTGTTTTAAGTCTCTCAGACCATTACTATTACTTACGGATACAGAAACGTTTTAAAAAAAGTTCGTATATTTTCCTAAAAATGTTCTTAATTCGATTGTTTTTAGGCCCTCAGACCATTATTTTCGGAGATACAGACGTTTAAAGATTTTAAAGACAAAAAATTTCTGAAATTTTTTCAAAAATTTTATGGATTCGATTGTTTTAAGGTTCTCAGACCATTATTTACGGAGATAGAGATGTTTAAAGATTTTAAAGACAAAAGAATTTCGGAAATTTAAAAAAAAAAATTATGAATTCGATTGTTTTAAGGCACTCAGACCATAATTTACAGAGATAGAGACATTTAAAGATTTTAAAGTCAACAAAATTTCGGAATTCAACTCATTTCATCGTTTTATATAGTTAATACTTTATTTGTCTTCGCATAAGACTTTTTTATCGCACTATTTCAAAATATGTATTCGTGTCATATAATTATTAAAAACCGCCGTATTCGTCTGGCTTTTTGTATACATTTTAAATATTAATTAATAAATATGCTATAAAAATTTCTGAGTGCCTAAAGAATATTTTTTGCGTATATTTATAAAACAACTTTGAGGCAATCTAGTCATACTTCAAAACTGTCAAAATAGTCTGGGATTTTTATATCTAATTTCTAAATATACTAGAATAAAAAATTCAAATAATTTCAAGTTGCCTAAAGGATATTTTTTTGAATTAATTTATGACGAATGTCATAAACTGCGCAGTAGCGAAATAACCGCAAGGCTTCTTCCTGGCTCTCGATTCCAAATTCGCTAACATCGATTATATACTGTTTTTTATATTTTCAAATTGCCTAAAATACCTTCCTCGAATTCCTCACCAGCTCTTGGACTATAAGATATCTATCGGAGCCCAATTCTATTATCTTAGGATAGCTCTTATGAACTAAGAATTTTTCCCTGCAGTCGCTAGATAGTGCTTTTTGATATACGGTAGCCTTCTACTCTATATTACTCTATGCTTTGTCCCCCCTAAATCACAATTTTTAATTTTTGAAAATTGGACCCTCTATTTTAAAAATTTTGCTCCTTGATTTTTTTTAATCATCCGCTACCTGTTTGTGATGTCACCACAATTTTCCTCGAAGAAAGCGGTTCCCTCCATGGTCTCGCCAGAAAGCTCTGTAACTCGTATACGCTAAAATACATTGACTCCACTTCCACTCTATATTACTCTCTGGGACAAAGTTTGAAATATCTAAAATTCGAATAGTTTCAAGTTTGTTGGCACAATATCTTGAAAGCTAGAAATATTTAATCTGTTAATGACAAAATTGTTGTCCTTTAAAAGGGCTGCTATAAACTATAATTAAATTTCAAATCTTTTTATTATTTGATTTCGTGAAAAGTGACATTAAATTCTATCCTACAATTTTTTCTATTCTCGAATTCGATAACCTTTCATTCTCTCTTATACATTTTATTACTAAAAAGTTAATCTTGAAGCAATTTGCAGCTGCATTTATGTGTATATATTTATCCGCCCACACACCCCCACATTCGCACTAGAATGAGAAATTCGCGAATGTTTTAATATTAAATTCTAAATTTATTGGGTCATTCCTTTTATTAGAAACATGTATCGATGTTCTACTATTGTTTTATTCCCTCATAAATGTTATCGGGGAACTAAATGGGCGACAATGCCTGTAGTTAAAAGCATACAATCTATATTTATTTGCAACCTATAATATATGTACTAATATCTAAGCTATAAAAGATAACTATATCTATCTATTTAGCCAACTAATGATCAAAACGTTTTGATAAATAGGTACGATGAAGACATTGTATGGAAAAGTTAATAATAGAAAGAAAGGATTATGGATGAAAGCGATTTCATGGAGATCTGGAGGGGTCCAGATGGGAAGATCAGACCACACATCTTAATCAATTAGTCTCTACAGATTAAAAATTAATTTCGGTTGTACTTTCACTCTATACTATAAAATAGTATATAATTATTAAAAAACGGCTTAAAAATTCTCAAAATATTTTTATCTATTCTATTACAATAGTATTTAGAGAGACCAAATACGGATTAGTTTTGATATAAAGCTAAAAAATTTAAATTTGGCATCGTCGAAAAAATATGAAATGAATACTGTGCCCTAACTAAACTATTAATTCCAAAGATATTTTTATCTATTCTAATACAAGAGTATTTAGAGAGACCAAATACGGTATTTGTTTTGATATAAAGCGAAAAAATTTAACTTTTGCACCCTCGAAAAAATCTGAAATTAATACAAAGGGTCCCCTCCCCCATGTGGTCTGAATTTTTGATTTTCATAGAAAAATAAATGATTAACTCACAAGATATTATCGATTCTAAAGTATTTAGAGAGACGAATAGCGCCTTAAAATTATTTATCTGCTACATTTTTAGAAATCTAAAATAAAAGCTAGTTTTTTGTTTAATACTAGTATTTTTGACCGACTTTTTTTTAGATAAAAGTCATAGGGAAAGTCAAATTTGTTTTAATAAAATTTCAAAAATTTTGAATCGACTTAAGCAGAACAGTCTCTATATACAATATTATTAAAAAAATATATGATTATGACATAATAGACTTTTGCTAATTCGTATTCATAAAATTAAAATAATATTTTATTTAGTAATTAATATTCCAAATTATGTAGATTGGATTTGTATTTTCGAATAGAGGAAATGATGCATTTAGTCATCTATCATCATAATCCGTTCATGATGGAATCATTCAGTGGATATTTGATTGATTAGCCTCATTCCTGAAATTTTGGCTAGTGAATTGATAATGAATACCTATAGAATGACCAACGACCCCTTTATTACAAAAAAATTGGATTATATTTTGAAATGTAGTTAAAATTATTTTTGTAAAATTTTTACGGACTTTTTTGATGTACAATCATGAATGTACGATATTATCAATAATATCGAGTTTCGTGATTCGATTTGAATATTTATAAAAGCTACTAGGGATGAGACTAGACATTTTCATTTCTTTTTTCCTATTTCTAAAGCCAACGTGTGTGCATTTACAAAATCAACTATTAGATTTTCTAGCTGCCCATATAAACAGATAAACCCTGTTTAGGAATAATATCGCTGAGTAAATCCAAAATATTTTGTATTGCAAAGTCCACTAGGTTTTTTTCCAATTTAAGATAAATTTTCCATTTTTAATAATATAGTCTTTAATTGTATACATTTATTGTTATACTCATAAATTTTTTAACGCTGATTTTACTCAATTTCATATTTTTTCAATTAAAATAATCTACAAAAAGTCACTTCAGTCCCCTGTCCAATTTGGCTGTTTAAATCTTCAAACCCGTGTATTCACTTGAAAAATGTTCAGATATGACTGAATAAAATATCACCTAAATAAAAAAAAGATGAATGAAGACTATATAATTTAATAAAGTTTTTTTAGTTATTAAAATTTTGTTAGAAAAAATTATTAAAATTGTCCAAAGACAGTGTGTCAATTCAGTCCCAAATATAGTTTTAGATTTTAACTTGACTCACGCCATCACTGCAGTGGTCAAGAGAGAAACTACTGTCAGTTGATGAGTTGGTTTGTTAATAGCAACCAGTGGTGTTAATTTTATTCATATGGTAACACAGAAAAATGACTTCATAAAGGTACGGTCGTTCATAATTGTCATTTTAAGCGAGTGTCTGCCTACATTACCAAATCAAAATTCTCTAATGTCAATTCCTCCCCTTGATTGTCACACCTGAATGGGAAAATCATAAAAAATTGAAAAATATTTTTTAATTCATGACCATTATTAGAAATTGGTCTATAGATAGTTGAGCCACAAAACTATAGATACTATTATTGTTGAGGTGCGATAAAGCTATATTTTTTTTTTTTAATTTTCTCTTTGAACTCCCGAAAATGGGCTCGTACCCCGAAATATATATATATATAAAGTCATACTAATAAGCATCTTGCCTTTTATTTTTATGAAACCTACCTAGTAATTTATATATTTTTTTTAATTTTAACTTTTCTTTACTTTATTAATATAGACCTAAAAACTCATGTTTCGCACCTTTGATCAAATCTCCAAATATTAACAAACCTCTTTATTGCCGCTCTTTTTCCACCTCCTCCTCTCCCAGAATGTACCATCACTTTTTCACTTCTTTCAAGAAGTCGCCCTCAAACGCTTTTAACCACTTCTAATTACTTTTCTTTTCAATGCAAGTCCTGCTCTTCATTTTCTTTCATCTAGGATTAAATATTCTTACCAGCCATTTTACTTACCCACTCTTTTTTCTTTAATAGAGAGAATTATATATACATGTTTTATTTATTTATTAATTTTATATTCTGCCAAGTTCACCATAAAACCTAGTCAATAAATAAAGCCATTGAATGCTGAGTTTCTTTGAAGGGATTCTCGGTTTCGTTTCTTGTTTCTCTCGTAAAACACCCTTCGTCTTTTTCTCTCTTTCAGTTTGTGGTTATTTTCCTTGCCCGAGGTAATAGGTAGGAGTTGAATGGGATTTAGAGGCCGCCATGCCGAGTTTATGAGTGTAATGGTCGTTATTCGCACTTAGTCGCGTCGTTAGACGTTAGAAGCTCAGACAGGCATAACAATAAGTCTCGAGTCAGACAGGAAACGAAGCAGATCTTGAATTATTGATGAATAAAAAGAAATCACTGAGGTTGTCCTCTGCTTGATGCAAATAAACACATACATATATATCAAGAACTAGCTGACACCCGGGCCTTCTGCCCGGCGTCACCTAGCTCCTGGCGGGAAGCGTCTTGTTTTAAGGTTAAAATTTAAATAGATAATAGCTGACCCGGCCACGCGTTGCTCTGACTAACTCTTATGCTTCACGCCTAAACCACTGGACGTATCGAAACTATATTCGCAACATATGTCCGTTTAACAGTTAAAAAATAAAGAAGACAAAGCTTTTTCTTTTAATAGGAATAAAACAATATATTTAAAAAAATGATAAATGATTATAAATTGCTTACCCGTCAAAATTGATTTGATCAAAAATTTAAATATATTTAAAAAATAATAATGGTTTTGAAAATAAATTGAAAATGCAAATAATTATAGAATAGATATCAAAACAGTAAGTGAATTATATATTACTTGTCAAAATTGTTCCCTTAACCAAAAATAATATTGACTGCTGAAAGATTTCCAAAAAACTATTATCGGCCATCTTGTTTGTTTGCTTTTGAACCCCAGAGAGGCGCTGGCGTCGTTTCCTCGAAAAAAAAAATATTTTTTACATGCCACTGTTGTGATATCTATAAAAACACTCGTGTATTTGAATGGAATGTTGTGTGAAAATTTCAAAAAAAAATCGGTTAAGAACTTTCGGGGATCCTTCAACGTATCACTTAAGCGTAACAGTACATTTTTATTTATATAAATATGTAGATGAAGTATATATAATTTATTTATTAGGGATTATAGTTTCGAATAAAATATAGATATAAATATGTAGATGAAGTATATATAATTTATTTATTAGGGATTATAGTTTCGAATAAAATTTAACAGTGTAAATCAACGATCCTGTAATAGGTAGGTATTATCCAAATTTAGGTAGCACTTTTAACATCTGCCGACGTAAAACTTTTTTTTTACTTAACTATACGGGCTCTGATCAAGTATTGTACTTAGTCGTGGATGAAAAAATTGTTTGTTTTTTTGCTTCGTTTTTTAAATATCTCAAAAAACTCAACTTTTTTCACAAAAATCAAAAAACAAACATTTAGCTAAACCGAGGGGTGAACGACGACCTAATATCATGTACACCTCATTCCACTTCCACTTTCATTTCCAAGTACAAGACAATAGATGAAAGGGCATTATCTAATAAATTCCAAAATAATTCCACATAATTCCAAAGACGTGTACCTACACATAATTCCAATCGCGGTTCACCCCTCGAGCTAAACCATCATGTTTTGGTGTACAAGAAAGGCTTATAGAGTGATCATTGAAAAAATATAATTTTTATTTTTTTTATATTTTTAATTGTAAATAATCTAAAACAATATAACTAATGTATGAAATGTATATATTTTTTATATTAATGCAAATAAATTTTATGTTTATGTGATTTTAAAATGGAAGGTTTTTATTAATATTGTGTTGTTCATTTTAATGTTTCTCTTACCACTTGATCCTCTCTTCACACATGTGAAACTTTTTATGTTTATAAAAATTGAGTACAATCCAACATTATTACTTTATTTCATTTTATTACACCTTTTTTTGCACATTTTATCATATATTTGGGCCTTTTTTAACAGACTTCAAAAAAGGAGGAGGTTCACAATTCGACTGAATTTTTTTTGTCCATGTTTCCTGATATCTTCGCCAATTGTGAACCAATTTTAATGATTTTTTTGCATTGGGTTCAGTCTAGTTTCCGATTGGAAAAAATATAAATTTCATTGGTATTGGACCTTTTTTATTATGTTTGTTCAGGCATAACTACTTTGTTTATGAACCGATTTTAATGATTCTTTCATAGGTCCAAGATAATCAAGATACCTAACTATTTATTTATTTATTTATTTTATGTATGTTCAGCGAGAACTTTTTGCCACGTGGACCGTTTTCGATGATTCTTTTTTTATTGGAAAGGGAGTACCTTAGGCGTGGTCCCATATTCATTTAACCAAGTTCTGATGATATGGTCAATGATGAAATAATGTAAATCTCCAATTCTTATGAGCAAATAATCGAAATTATAGTAAATAAAATCTTTTACAAAAAAATCTTAAAACATTCATTTAAAACCCGCTAACTTTTCGAGATAATTTCTCTATTTATGAATTGAATTTTATTATCATTTTCTGATTCATTAGCCCGACGCTTCCTCTTACGAGATGCATGCGGGGTATTATATTAAGTCACTATTAATAACATCACTAAAAAGAGGAAAAATAATAATAATTAAAAAAAAAAAATAAAACCGACTTCAAAAAAACCACATGCAACAAATAAAATAATAAGAACTCAAAAATAAATTAAAATGCACTAAAAGGTATAAAATAGTTATCTAATTTGGTTACAACTAAACGACGAAATATTTACAATTTTTGAAGTCGGTGCTAAACAAACTATATAAGCGAGCGTACCCGCCAAACGTACTAAGTAAGATCCGTCGAGTTCGATTCATGAAATGTATATGTTTGGCACCGACTTCAAAAAGTGATTTCATGTTAATATTTCGTCGTTTAGTTGTAACTAAATTAGATAATTATTTTATACCTTTTAGTGCATTTTATTTTTGAGTTCTTATTATTTTATTTGTTGCATTTACTTTTTGTTACATAAATATCCGGTCTTTATCAATGATTATGATTTTGGATTAAACTTTATTCCTTTTTCCCTGTTTAGGAATGTACTACCTATGTATTTTTCTTGGATGTGCCCCGCCTCTGCATAACCACGCCACGCCTTCTTCCTCCAAGGCACTAATCTAAACAGGCCAGACCGAGTGATTCATCACATTGTCTGATCAGTGGTTGGCCGTCCTTCTTCCCTCTCTTCAGTGTCCTTTCTAGGCCCTCTAGCCATGAGCCCTGCCCATTCATTCTACTCTACCCTGAATCGAACCTTTCATTTTAGGTCTTGTGCTTTCTACTAATGGAACTTCTTCGTGGATAGCCGGATACTGACTGAGGGTTTGCTTCGCGAGGCCAGCCCCTTGAGACAAATGCCTGGTCGGTCAGTACGTGCCTCGCCCAAGGCAAAAGTGCCAGTTGCCGTTTGTGATGCTCAAAGGCGCCTCGGGTCGTTTCCTGCGTTCACTCAGGGCGGTTCTGTGGGAAACGCCCGAGGCAGCCTCGCGAGGCTGCTCGCTCAGTCAGTATCCTGCTGATGGCGAGGATCTGGATCACTGAGTCGGACATTCTACATAGTATCACTTCACTACTTTTACAATGAAAATGATTTAATCTGATTCCAAAATTGGACAAAAAAGTTAAAACCTTTTCATGACTCGATACACTTTCTTCAAATTTTAGTGAAAAGACAGTTTTTTATTAATAACTTATAAACTGATGCACAAATTTACTATAAAAGGGTCCTATAATAAAAAATAATTAATATTTACAATATATAAATAGTTTCATATTTAAAAAGGGATAGTGGGGGAGGAAAATTATAGAATTTTCAATCTTAAAAAACAAAGCTGAAAAATATACTTTGAAAGAGACTTAAAATTAAAAAGACAATTATTATTTATTTTTTATTTGGGAACAACAAATTATATATATTTAATATATTGGTACAACTCTATTCGATTTGATCCTGAATAAATGTATACAAAATAAAATGTAAATAAAATATATTCAAATTCTTCTATGGTAAGTATTATGGAGTGTTAGAACGTAAAAATATTGGCGGCCGTAATACTGAATTTATCACTATTTCTGTCTTTGTCTTCTCTTAATTCGGTCTCAATATCCGCCATCATATAATAAAAATACCTATCGTATTTTTAAAATAATGTAGGTACCTATAGGTACTCTACTATATATGTTTATTTTATTTTTATTATATCTACTATATGTATATCTATAAATGAATAAATCTATTTTTTTTTGAAATATCTTGAAAAAATATATTTGCATATTTTGCCTCAAAAGAGATAATTTTATAAAGTGTCAATTCTTCCTTGTGATTAATTATTCGATTTTTATTGGAAAATAAAATTTTATTTTTACAAAAATTATATCTACTATTATTTAAATGAGTAAGTATATTATACCTGTAGAGGTAGAGTCCCATATTAAGGTACGGATCAAAAAAATAATTATTGTTATACATAGAAAGTGAAGTGTTTTATTATAATTATATATAATTTAAGTAAAAAAAATAGGTACCTAATAGAGTAGGTATTTTATTTTTTGGTAGTTTCTGTAATATTAGGTAGGTATTATTAAAAATTTTAAATTGTTGCCTATACTTATCTATATCTTTTACGCATCCTATCTCCAATAATCGTAAATACAAATATTTTTCAATATAAACACTTAACAAAGTTAATTTAAAGTTCAAGCTATTTTTTTTCTATTTTAATATTTTGATCTGAAATAACTATCTAATAAATACTAATAAAAGAGAAATAATAAATTAATTTTAAAAATGTGTGTTTAAGGAAAATTTCTACCTATAGGTCAGTATTGGCTCTCTTTATATCTCTCTCTGCGCATTTATTGGGGGTTTTTGTTAAAATTGTGTCTGGTTGTCGAGTCTATTTGCATTAGCGAGATCAAAAAACACAACTCGTCCTCTTGTTCTTCAAGATCATCAATCAGCATCAACCCGAGAGAAAGAAGAATAGAAGTAAGATGAATTGTTGAAGCAATTCTGCGAAAGAGAAAAGAACAAAATTGGAAAGCTTTACTTTTATCAAAATCATAAAAAAAAAGATTTTCTATTCTTTTTTTCTCTTTGGGGTAACTTTTCAAATTGAAAATAAAAATAAAAATCTCATCGTTTTGGGTATTTTTATTTTTTATTTTATAAAATGAAATAAACTGTGGAAGTTCTTCAGACTATTAGCATTAAAATTATATACCTAAGTGTATTTAGTTATTTTACAAAGTTATGCATATAACATAGAGTAGAGGGAAGTCGCTTGTAATAATAAAAACAGATCGTGAAGAAAATTTTAACTATTTAAGTTTTATGTACTTAAATAGTGAAGACTTTTCAATCTAATGATTTTAATAAGACAAGCGACTCTAAATAGTAAACATAAAATAACTTCGAATCAAATTTAAATTGATCCAAATAAAAATTTAGTTTCCTCCAATAGTTGCCTAGAATAAAATTGTCTTGGTTAATGCAAGGGTTTTCGAGATCCATAGGTGTTGGGGTGCTGCAATTTTATAACTTTAATTTTACCCAGATACAAATTTTAAAAATTTTCAGAAATTCAATGCTTAACGCTTGGTTTCAAGGCTCCAATTGGCTCGCTGAATTACTTACTTCATTAGCAGAAAGGAAAGTACACTCCTGTTCGCTCCTGGTATCCGGATAAAATTAAAAAAAAAATCAATGATTAACGATAGATTTCAAGGCTCCAATTGGCTCGCTGATTTAACTGGCTTCATTGCCAGCTCAAATTATACAGATTAAAAAAATATATTCATTGATCTATTCGAAAACTCAGGTAGGAAAAATTGTTCAAAAAACCATATGAAAACAAACGAAGATTCGTGAAATGAAACTCGATTCGACTGTTGCTTACTGATTTCTTTCATTTCAACTACTCTTGAGATTGACAAAATAAGTATTTGAACCGCAGTTAGGTATTTGAACCATGGTTAAGTATTTGAACCGTAGTTAGGTATTTGAACAGTGGTTAATTATTTGAACCGTGGTTAAGTATTTGAACCGTGGTTAAGTATTTGAACCGTGGTTAAGTATTTGAACCGTAGTTAGGTGTTTGAACCGTGGTGTGGTATTTGAACCCTGGTTAATTATTTGAATCGTAGTTAGGTGTTTGAACCGTGGTTAAGTATGGAAATAGCTAATTAAATATGAAAATCAACAAGTATGTAAGCAGCAAGTTAATTAGGAAAACGAGGAGTTTACTGAGAAAACTGAAAGTTAAGTATTTAAACCTTGAGTTAAGAATGAAAACAGCTAATTAAATATGAAAACAGTTAAATAAATATGAAATCAACAAGGTTTGTATGTAAACACCGAGTTAATTAGGAAAACGAGGAGTTAACTAAGAAAATTTAGAGATAAATATTTAAACCATAGTTAAGTATGAAAACAGCTAATTAAATTTGAAATCAACATAAATAAACACGAATTCGATATTTCAAGTATTTTAAGACTTATAGACGGGTATGGAACTCTCGACATACGGTGGTCCGACTCGCACTTATCCTTCTTATTATTTATATGTTTATTTATTTTCATAATTTTGATCACGGAAGGTGAACCTTTGCAACTTCTATAAAAAAGTAAAGAAAAATTGTTAAATTGTTATAAATTATCGTATAAGCTACAAAATGAAAAACTTCAAAATTTAGAAAGATGATCTACAGAGTTGTAATTTTTCAGAAAAGAAATTTTCCTTCCAATATAATATTATAATGATTAGGAATTTCATTTATTTATTTAATAAACAATTAAACATATATGTTCATGTTGACAATAGTGATAATACCTTGAATGCGTCTCATAAGAGAGGGATTCGTGTGAATGAATCACGAAATGATAATAAAATTCAATTCATAAATAGAGAAATTCTATCGAAACGTTAGCTGGTTTTAAATGAACATTTTAAGATTGTTTTTTTTTATAAAAGATTTTTTATTATAATTTCGATTATTTGCTCATATGAATTCCGTCATTTTGTCATTGATCATATCATCAGAACTTAAGCAAATTAATATGGTACCAATCGGGGACTAAACTGAACCCAATGCAAAAAAATCATCAAAATCGGTTAACAATTGGCAAAAAAATCGAGTAAAACAGATACAAAAAAAAAAAAAAAAAAAAATCTGCCGAATTGAGAACCTTCTCCTTTTTTTAAAGTCGGTTAAAAATAAATTTTTAATTTACATTACAATTGATTCACAGGAGCAAAAGTCCTCGAAACTTATAGTCTCGTTTTAAATAAATTAAAAATTAATTTTTCCAGCAAGGACACACTCTTTTATTGTCTCCTTCAATTTGTTTATTATGTTAGTAATTAAAATTCTCATTTGGTGAAATTCCACTGCAAATGAATCTCTGTCTGTTTATCCAACGCTCAAAAAGGAAGAAAAGGAGCCAATGAAGGTGTGGAAAGAAGGGAGGGGTATCTAAAGGGGGGCTGAGAAGGGGGCTTATCAGGGAATTGTTTTTGTAAATCCATTCAATCTCAATTTGTCGATTTCAAGGAGAAAAAGCTTTTGTGGCGGATTTACTCCATGCATTGATTAATTAAAAGCCTTTTTGCTCTTGCGTTCTCCTTTTTTTCCACTTTAATAATTTTAACTTAGAAATGAAATCCATTTATTTTGTTAAAAGATTCAAATGGAAATGAGGTAAAAAAAAAAAATCAAAACCAGAAATATGAAGTAAAAATAGGCATTGAGTGAATTTAAAAATTATAAGTAACCATACTTTTATCTACATTTTTTACGATAAAGATTAAATCTTTAAGCGGAATTTTTTACTCATGATAATATACATATTAGGGTGGTCCTTATTTTGGGTATTTTCGAATTTTTACGCTGGCAGAGGCTCATATGGTTCGAAATAAATAAATAAAAAATATCCCCCAAGTTTCAAGCACCTATATCTCAATTTTAACCTGTGCCTCGGAGCGATGTAAGATTCCCATCTAAATAACATGGGGATTTTGGCATTGAACGATCAATTTTTTATTCGGGCCAAAGCAATGGTTTAAAAAATTTGAAACTCTGTAGATTTTATCCTTATAATAGTAGCTACCTATATCTATAACTTAGTAACACTGAGATATGGCAGTATTATATCTAGCTGTAATTATAATAATTAAATATCTGAAAAACTGAAGAATAGCTACTATTATAAGGGTAAAGTTTACAGAGATTCAAATTTTTTGAAATATTATTTTGGCCGGAATAAAAAATTGATCGTTCAATGCCAAAAACCCCATGTTATTTAGATTGGAAACTTGCATCTCTTTGAGACACAGGTTAAAATTGAGATAGGGACTTGAATCTTGGAAGATATTTTTTTTTATTTATTTCGAATCATATGAACCTCTGCCAGCGTAAAAATTCGAAAATACCCAAAATAAGGACCACCCTAAACATTTATAGCAATACCTCGCATAGTCCTAGTAAACACTTCCGTCAATATCCTAGACTGTTTGAAATCGGATTAATCGAAGAACTACAATAAATAGGTAGGTACATACAAAAATGATAATTGGTTCCAAAAATAAAAATGTTTTTGAATAAATAATACGCCATTAATATAAATTAAAATATCAAAATTAATTATAAAAAAATAATCTTTTTTTGCAGTTCATTTTTTAACCGACTTCAAAAAAGGAGGAGGTTCTCAATTCGACTGAATTTTTTTTTTGTGTCTATGTTACCTGATATCTTCACCAATTGTGGACCGATTTTGATGATTTTTTTCCATTGGGTTCAGTCTAGTTTCCGATTGGTCCCGTTTTTTTAAAATTGCTATTGGGCCTTTTTTGCTATGTTTGTTTAGGCATAACTTCTTTGTTTATGAACCGATTTCGATGATTATTTTTATATTAGAAAGAGGGTACCTTAGGGGTGGTCCCATATTAATTTGGTCAAGTTCTGATGATATGATCAATGACGAATTAACGTAAATATCCAATTCTTTTGAGCAAATAATCGAAATTATAATAAATAAAATCTTAAAACGTTCATTTAAAACTGGCAAACGTTTCTAGAGAATTTCTATATTTATGAATTTAATTTTATTATCATTTTCTGATTCATTCGCCCGACCCTTTCTCTTACGAGATGCATACAAGGTATTATATTAAGTCACTATTAATAACATCACTAAAAAGAGAAAAATAAAAATAATTTTTATAAAATAAATAAAACCGACTTCAAAAAAATGAAATGCAACAAATAAAATAATAAAACTCAAAAATAAAATAAAATGCACTAAAAGGTATAAAATAATTATTTAATTTAGTTACAAATAAACGACGAAATATTTACGTGAAATCACTTTTTGAAGTCGGTGCTAAACAAACTATATAAGCGAGCGTACCCGCCAATCGTACTAAATAAAATCCGTCGAGTTTGATTCATAAAATGTATATGTTTGGCACCGACTTCAAAAAGTGATTTCATGTAAATATTTCGTCGTTTAGTTGTAACTAAATTAAATAATTATTTTATACTTTTTAGTGCATTTTATTTTATTTTTAAGTTTTATTATTTTATTTGTTGCATTTCATTTTTTTGAAGTCGGTTTTATTTTTTTTTTTATAATTAACTAAAAATTGTAATATCGATGTCTACATAATATAATGTTTCGATTCGACCTCTATATGGTATCTGTTTGCCCACCTTGTGTTTTTCTAACAATATTTTGTTTTAGAGTTGAGATTTTAGAAAAAAATCCCACTTAATTAATTATAATTATTTGTTGAACACGAATAAAGAATACAATAAAACTACGACGTTTCGGTCGACTTATTCAAATATGAGGCACTCACTGAGAACGATCGCAGAATAAATCGATCGAACCGTCGTAGTTTTATTGTATTATTTATTCGTGTTTAACAAATAATTATAATTAATTATGTGTGATTTTACTAAAATGTCAACTCTAAAACTAAACAATCACAAAAATAAAATCTTAAACAGCTTCATTAATGACAAATCTTTTGTTTTTTTTTTTACATATTTTTAACAATTTATTAAACCCATATTAATTTATTTTTAATTATTCTAGAGTATTTTTGGTGTTAGTGTTTTGAGGCTTAGGGAAAAATACTTTTGTATAAAAGTTTAACTCATATTAATATAGATTCATTTTAACTTCCATATTTAATTCCATAATATCACCATTTATTTTTATCTAAAAATTTAATTAGTTATTAATTTTTGAGTCATCTACTTATTAATTTTAAACTTAGAAAGGTACTTAAGGTACAAATTTGTCAATTTTTAATATTTTATATTAATTGAGCATGCAATAGTATTTTAAAAACCTATTTTGGTAGAATACATCATTGGCTTGGATTTCTTTTGGCGAGGGTGAATATCTGACATGTAATCAACAACTCAAATTCAGTAAAAAACCACCCTAATAATTTTTCAAAGAAATCCAATTCTATTAAATAAAAGATTAATATGTGTTGAACACATCTTTTTTTATTATTGTTTAATTTGTGTACAACGTTTCGTCCCTTTCAGGACTTTACCATCAACTCAATTATTCAAAACATTAATTGTTGAAATAACAATAAAAGTAAAAATGTGATTTGAAGTGTGTATTATCTGTCAAACACGACCTGTCTTTTAATGTATTTTGAGATTGTTTTTTGTAAATTTGTTGTGCTGATTTGTTGTAAAATTGTTATTGTGGAAAAATGACATTCATTCTAAAGAGCATTCCTGACGGGATCATCCGTGGCCTTGTTGGTAAAGGCTTTTAGCTCTTCGGCTAAAGGAGAGAAACACGAGTTCGAATCCTATCGGGTGCTCAATTCACTTTTTCATTTCAAAAAATAATAAAATAATTTTCTAAATATGTAGAATTAACATAAGAAATTATTGATTACATTATTTAACTTTCGCGGCTCAAATTGCTTTAAATTATTGTGGGCTTATTTTTTCGTGTCTCGATTGTTTTTATTGTTATTTCATCGAATAATGTATTGAATAATTGAGTACTTGATAAAGTCCTGAAAGGGACGAAACGTTGTACAAAAATTAAAAATTAAACATTAATCAAAAAGATATGTCCAACACCTGTTAATCTTTTATTTACTTAATTAAATATAATGGATATTAATTAATCAACTAAATCTAATTCTATTACTACTTATTTATTTTTTTTACATTATTTATTGGTATCGGGCACAAACCCATTTTGCCAGCCAATATATTACTACTTATAGATATAGGCAAAATTAACTTTTATAATTCACAAGAAATTAGATTAAATATTCTTTAAGTATTTACAGGTAAAAAAACTTTTCATTCGCAGTTAATTCCCGTTCTGAGCTTTCTTTTTCGAGTAAAGCTACTTTACTTTCTAATTTATTAATAATATTTTCAACTGACAAAAATTTCATATTATTTATTCTAATTAAACTAAGAGGGTAGAATTATCATAAATAATTTCTATTCTTTTCGCTTGCTGGATTTCTTGCCGGGTTGAAAAAAATTATCATTCATAAATGAAATAAATAAATAAATAAATCCAGTTGTTGTTGTGTGTGGTGGGTAGTAATCCCTGCGTTAAGAATAAAATTGTCCTTTCCAAGATCACATTTATTTTCTTCGCTAATTTTTTCATTTACTTTTTTTTAAATTATCATATATTTTAAAAATTGCTACTAAAGCTTATCATCTAACATTTTACGCAACCCCAGGGGGCTCATTGAAAATTCAATTATCTTGTATTTTCTCCCTTCATTCTTTCTTCTTCTGCTTCTCTTTTTGGTCTACTTAAATAACCTTTTGATTATATATTTTCTCCTAGTAACCTTATTACAAATTCGAATCAAGTTTTAAATTTTATATCTACTAATTAGTACTTTTACGTATAAGTATATTATTAAAGAAAATAAATTAGTTGGCTTTCATTACAATTAAATTTTGTCGAGGGTGGCACAATTTTTAATCATAATAAAGGGAATACCAGGAATTATGTCGCACATTTTCGTCTTTTTGAAAATTTCCCTCTTTTTGTGACAGGCACATTTTGATACATGATAATTGCACCCTCCAGGCCTATTTTTAGAAGCTTGTGCTTCAGTTAACTGAATTTTGTAAAGAAAACAAACATTTAAGAATTTCGCACGTTGTGTTAAAATTATAGATTGCTTATTTTGATAATGAAGTTTCGCTGTTCACTCAAATACTTTTCCATCATGGTCAATCCCCAAGGCTTTTTGTAAGTAATTTAAAAAAAAAAAATTATTTTTAAAAATTTTTAAATATTGGAACCTTGTTTAATTAAATGTCTATATATATAAAATTAAGGTTTTGTCCGTACATTGGTCCAAATCACGCCAAATTTTGGTTGCACGCATTTCAAGCAAAGTTATGAACGAAAACACCCTCCACAAAATCCCTGTCTGTATGTCTGTCTGCTTGCGTAGTTTCCGCGAAAAGTTGCTCACGATTCACGTAAAAATGGCCGGAAGGGATTATTATGAAATTTCATATTTGGATCAGTCAGATGGCTTCTAACTTACGTGTATTCCTATATAACGTTTTGATATTTTTACCCTAAAAAAAAGTTGACTTCTTCATTGCTCTAAAGAGTGATAAGGCTTCAATTACCTAATACAGATTATAACATTCTCAAATCAAATCAGGATTGATGTCAAAAACCATTTCAATACATACAAAAAACAAATTAACATAAGACTAATTTTACATACCAAATAGTTATCTATCTTCTGTGCATATTTGTCATTTTTATAATTCTCTCTTAGTAAAAAAATGACAAATATGCAAGGAATATAACTATTTGCTATGTAAATAAGTTTTTTTAATGTGTATTAATTTGTTTTTTGTGTGTATTGAAATGGTTTTTGAGATCAATTTTGATTTGATTGGAGAATGTTATAATCTCGATTAATGGAGGCCTTATCACTTTTTAGAGCCCTGAAGAACTCAAGAAAGTTGATGAAATGTTGGCAACAAAATAAAAATTATTTATATATAGTCCTTATTTCCCGATACCAACTTTATTTATTTTAAATATTTATTTAAAAACTGAACCATTTTTTACAATAGAAATATAAACAAACATAAACAATAAAACAATAATAAAAACTGTATATAAACAAACCCCTTTGTGCCTTTTGGTCCACCCTGTATTAGACTTGTTTTTTGGTTATTCTAAATGTGCTATTTTAAAAGAAAAAGCCGCCTAAATAACATAAAATAAAAAAAAATTCCGCGAGTCAATGAATTAAACGAAAAAAATATAAAAAAATAAAAACGGATGATATTTCAACTCCGCGTCTTCGAGATTTCACGAGAGCAATTTAAGCGAATTTTCCCCACTAAGTGGATAACATTAAATACAGCCCCACTCTTAAATAGCCAATTTACACTCTAGCCCATGTACACATCCACGACAAGTGTTTTATTTTATTTATTTTTTTTTTTACCAAGTTTCCTCCTCTCCTCTTTTTATAAAACAAAACTTTATTACGCCAAAGACTTTCATTTAATTTTATTTATTTTCTACATTGCTCTAGTTTACTTTTATTACTTCATATATAATATATATATATAGAGAGAGAGGAAAAGTAATTCTTTGATAAAAAAACTCTTTAAAAAGAAAATTGTTTCTAAATAAAGTAATCTATTCGTTAAAGCGAAAAAATGTATTTTTTATAACCTTCTGACTTTTTACTTTCACTTACAATAAGTGGAAGTATTGCATTTACCTCGCAAAGAGCCAACATTTTGAGGTCTCTTCTAACTCAAGAAGTTATAATTTACTCTTACGTTTTCATTTCTAAGGAAAAGTAATCTATAGGTAACCTTAAAAGTTAGATCTAAATTGAACTAGAAAACGTATGCATAATATGTATAATTATATATCGTCGCGAAAAAACAAACAAAATTTAATATTGTTGTTATGGAAAGAAACTAGTTTACACATTTTCTTTTTACAACTTACGATCGTAATTTTAAGTAACCGTTTTACTTGGACGATGCTGCATCTTTTTTTCTTTCGAACAGTATTAATATGTCATATATAATAAAAAATGGAGTTAGCAGGTTTACAATCTAAGGCGACGATATGTATATATTATAAGTGAAAGTAAAAAAAATTTATAAGATTTTTTTTCTTCTTCCTTTGGCCTCAGTGGACACCATTTGGCCATCATTTATAAGATTTTTTAAAAATTTCTGAAATTGTTTGTCTTTAAAATCTTTAAACGTCTCTATCTCCGTAAATAATGGTCTGAGAGCCTTAAAACAATCGAATTTATGACGGCACAACAGTATTTTTACAAAAAAAATGATTTCCTCAGAGCTGGAAGGTGCCCAAAAATTAGCTGGACTAAATGTGTGTGGATGCGGCGCATTCCTGAAATTTCAAAATGTTAAGAGTATTTTTATACCGTATCAAATTTTAATCTCGGGTAGCTTTATTTTGCTTTGCTTTAATTTAAAATTATTATTTTTATTCCATCCAAAGTAAAGGTTAAAAAATTTGAAACTCTCTAGACTTTATCCTTATAATACTAGCTATCCCTCAGAATTTTTACAGATTTTTTTAGCCATTATAATTAATTTTGGAGTTACAGCTAGATAAAATACTGCTATTTCTTAGTTTTAGTAAGTTATAGATTCCAAAATTATAATAGTTAAAAATCTGTAAAAATTCTGAAAAGTAGCTACTATTATAAGAATAAAGTCTATAGAGTTTCAAATTTTTTTAACCATTTCTTTGACGAGAATAAAAAAATGGATCGTTCAATGACAAAAACCCCATGTTATTCAAATGGGAATCTTGCATCTCTGTGTGGCACAGGTTAACATTGAGATAGAGACTTGAAACATGGAGGATATTTTTTTTTATTTATTTTTTATTTATTTTCAACCATATGAGCCTGAGGCAGCATAAAAATTCAAAAATACCCGAAATAAGGACCACCCTACTTTACATGTAGGTATTCGACTCTTGACTTTCATTTAAAATCTAAAAATTGCATAAAAAATTAATCGTGAATGATAAACTAAAAAAAATGTTGGCACAAGTATTTGAATTTAATACAATTAGTATGCACAAGGGCGTAGGTTGAAAGTTGATTTTCAATTATGAAAATAATTAAAACAATCACCAGGACTAGCCTAAGTGAAAATAAACTGTCCGCACTGTTTTTAATATCAATTGAAAAATCTAATGTTAAAAATGTCGAATTAACGAAAAATGGTTAAATAAATTTGCCATGAATAAATTAAATTTTCAAAAATGAAGGATTCTTTTTTAGACAACTTTCCCTGGTTGAAAAGTTACCCCCCGCCTCTGGTGTGTATGTGTGTGTAATCTTATCAAATGTGGAAGTTCTTAACTTTTTTTATAAATATATTTCACCAAGGCATGACTTAAATACATAAGTACCGCGGATATAGGTAAGAGCTAGAAGAGGTATAGCAAGCCTTTGGCTCAAATCGTCGAACTGAAAGTACATGTAGCTATTCCTTTAATTCAAGCATGTTTTGCAATTTTTTTAAATAAAGCTGAACTATTTGTTTGTTATGTGGAACAGTCTATTTATTACTACTTGGGATTATAGTCCTCTGTCTCCTATGATTAAATCAATTATAAATTTCATCAAATCCTAAAGTCCTAGAGTTGTACAAAATTTTATTTAGTTCTCACAAGCAGAGATTAGCTGAGGTAGAGAGAGGTCATACCATCCTTGTTAAGGTTTTGACTAGGTTTCCCTAACAACTTATGGCAAATGCCGGGATGGCTAATGCGTCGCTTGCTCCTGGTATCGGGTTTTTGCGCGGAATTTTTAAATTAATTTTTGTCTTTTGATAGAAATCTATGGTCATGTTATTTGTTAATGAGCATACATTTCTATTTTTTTTTCTTTTTCTTTTTTTTGTACTTTTTATTAATTGTTAAATTGTTGTAGTTAATTTGTATTGATGTTTGTTAATGTATTGTAGCTTGATTGTATTTATGTTTGGAGGACCTAGCCACCGAGGACTTGTGCCTCTAAGAAGGTCGAGGAATAAAGATTTATTTATTTATATAAAACTCGTAGTGAATACTTGTATTCTCTCTTCCAATTAGATTTCAATTCTTTAATTTATCTTGATTCAAAACATTATTAGGCATCAATTTTTGAACCGGCGATAAGAGATAGAAAAAGTAGAATGATTAATGGTCGAAAATGCATTCTATAAAGTAAATTCGTTCCCTCATGGGGACCATATATTTTATTACCTTTTCTATAATCATAAATAAATGATGTTAATATTCGCTGAATCTGTCATTGGCATTCCCATATGAATAATCAAAATCATACTCTAATCCTATCAAATGGTAATAATATGTAAGTTTGATATTGACGAGCTGATGTCATTTGCACCCGATCAGCAAGCACAGGCATTGGTCAATTCCAAGGGATTGTGATTTTAACATGACCCGGATTTCAGAATGGTCATTAACCTACTTATTTCACTGGAAGATTTCCAAATTAAACCCTCACATTTCTTTCTCTGATATCTAACTAAATACATGTATATTTTTAAACATCCCTTAGAGATTTACTAATTAAAGCAAATTTATTTCAAGGGGGATGTTTTACTGTACACTCAACAGTTTACTGAATAATTAATATATAGCCCTGATCATGTCATTAATAATATATTTTTTTAATTATCATTTTGAGTTCGATAATCCTCAAGCGTTTTTAGTCATAGAATAATTTAATAATATAAATATATTATTTTTATTTATACTAATTAATTTTAATTATTCATAATATTTTACTTGGTATTATACTTGATATTTTCGGCCACCACTTTTTGACTTTTAGACAAATCAACTTTAAACATTAGTTTTAATTTTTTTCTTAAAGTAAGCCGCTAAAGTTAAATAATATAATCAATAATTTCTTATGATAATTCTATTACACATATTTAGAAAATTATTTCATTATTTTTTGAAAAGGAAAAATGAATTGAATACACGACAGGAAAAAATGATAAAATAATTTTCTAAATATGTAGAATTTACATATAATAAGAAATTATTGATTATATTATTTAACTTTCGCGGCTCAATTACTCTTTTACTTTCTTCAGTACTGAATAATACCTTTATTTTTTGAAAAAATGTCAAATATAGGCACATGTAGCTTAACTCAGGGGTTCCCAAATTTAATTTGAAACGTATTTGATCTTTCTAAATACTCTTATATTAGAATAGGTAAAAATATCTTGGGAATTAATAGTTAATTTTTCTATGAAAATCAAAAATTCAGAACACAGGGGGGACACTTTAAATATACCACAAATTTTTTCGAGGGTTTCAAAGTTAAATTTTTTCGCTTTATATCAAAATAAATACCTTATTTGGACCCTTTAAATACTCTTGTATTAGAATCGATACAAATATCTTGAGAATGAATAGTTTATTTTTCTATGAAAATCAAAAATTGAGACCACAGGGGGGCACCCTTTGTATACATTTCAGATTTTTTCGAGGGTGTCAAAGTTCAATTTTTTCGCTTTATATCAAAACAAATACCGTATTTGGTCCCTTTAAATACTCTTATTTTAGAATCGATAAAAATATCTTGAGAATTAATACTTTATTTTTCTGTGAAAATCAAAAATTGAGACTACAGAAGGGCACCCTTTTTATACTTTTCAAATTTTTTCGAGGGTGTCAAAGTCAATTTTTTTCGCTATGTATCAAAACAAATAACGTATTTGGTCTCTCTAAATACAATTTTATTAGAATCGATAATAATTTCCTGGAAATTAATAGTTTATTTTTCTATGAAAATCAAAAATTCAGACCAAAGGGGGGACCCTTTGTATACATTTCAGATTTTTTCGAGGGTGTCAAAGTTAAGTTTTTTCACTTTATATCAAAACAAATACCGTATTTGATCCCTTTAAATACTCTTATATTAGAATCGATAAAAATATCTTGAGAATTATTAGTTTATTTTTCTATGAAAATCAAAAATTCAGGCCACAGCACAGGGGGGAACCTTTGTGTACATTTCAGGGTTTTTTTCGAGGGTGTCGAAGTTAAATTTTTTTGCTTCCGATCTAAAGTCCATTTCGCCAGTGGGTATAGCAGTATGATAATTTTATCATTTATTAGTAATAGTGTGAGGGAACTAGATTTTACCCGAATTTTTATTCTAATGCAGTAAGTAGTACAAATTTAATTCATATTTAAACTGATCATAAAAAACAAGTTTTTATAGGCTCAATTGGCTCAATACAATAAATATCCATTTCTATATCACTAAAGATCTCCCGCGTGGCTCCGGTTAAAAATTGTGTGGCCTTATGATGCTTCAAGAGTCAAATGCACTCCGGCTAATGAATTTAATTTTAATAACTCTCATTAAATTCTCGAAATTTTTTCTATTTTTGTATTTATTTCTGTCTCTCAGTTATTTATATAAATAGTCTCTATATCGTTTAGTTTTCCAATATAATTGAAAATTCCGACGAGTTGAATTCCAAACCTAACAGTAGATAATTAATTATTCAATTCGAAATGCTATTATCATTAGTCAAATATGAATCAAAGCTATAAAAAACAACTTGCCTGTAGGTATTAATGGTAAAAAATAAAACAATAAATCTGCCCTGCATTATCGCTCGATGGCTTTTATTAGAATCATTTCAAAAAACTATAAAAAAAAAGTAAAAATGAAACTTTTATGTGGTGTGGAATTAAACGCCGGAGTAAAAATTTAAATAATTGATATGTGATTGTGGGCTCACAAACAAACATATATGCATTTTTTATTATAGACACTCTTGCTAAAAAATCGCAATAAAGGACAACAGTAATTAACTGCGTAATTTGCCGGATTAGCTATATTGAAGATTCTAGTGATATGAATAAAATAATTTCAAAAACTAGAATTAATCAAAATTTATATTTGGTCGATTTATTTTGACTTCTTCAGCAATTAAGATTTTTTTTTTTTGTTTTGTTCTAATTTGTAATTCGTGGGAATTGGGCTTTTGGCATCCCATGTAATTTTGGTTTTCATATAGTACGGTTATTCAGTTTTAGATGAAGCTGTTCATCTACCTTTCAATCAGTTAGGTCTAGTGAAATTGGCTCTGTTTGTTTCTAAATCACAGATAGCGTTATTTTTTTACTAACTTTTTTAATTGATAAGTGATGGAAAGGCAGCCCGAAAATCGTGAAAAAAAATTTCTCTAATAAAATAGATTTATTGGATATTAATTTTTTTCATCACTTAGGTAGTTGTTTCTCAATTGCAAAAATTCAAAATGTCTTCGAAACTTGGAATATAAGTCATTAAAAACATACTAAACACACTGTTAAAATTTGAAGACGACTTTCCACACCAAACATGAAATAATTGCAATTAAAAATGAATTTTTTTACATATGGTAGATTGGGAAAGGGTGGGGAAAATGATCATTATTTTATCTTTTTTCATTGAAGGACTTTCACCATCTTGATGAAAAACTAATATTTGATAGAATAATATATTCGGAGTAACTTAAAAAAAAATTGAAATTATTTACCTCGTAGTTTTGATAAAAAATTAAAAAAAAAAAAAAAAAAACATATTTGGGCAATTATTTAGTGGAGGGGATAAAAGATCAATGGCTTGGAAACGATCCATTCATAAAGAGAATATAGTAGTATTGTTAGAGTTCGTGGCTGTGATGAAACTGTACTAGATGAAGGAGGAGGTATCAGAATATAGAAGTGTAAAAAGTACAGTCACGTTAAAAAAACATAACCTAAAATTTTAGCACCGTTCATATTTATAGAGTGGTTACGAGGATAAAACTTTTTGTGTGGATTGTCGCGAAAGAACTACCTTAAAAACCAAAGCTTCGGAGGATTTTCCCTCTTTCTTCAATCACCCATTTTAAACCCTGAAGAAGAAGGATAAATCCTCCAAAACTTTGGTTTTAAGTGATGAAAAAATGAATATTCAATAAAAAAAATTGTTTTTCACTACCCTTGGGCTGCCTTTCCATTCCTTATCAATTAAAATTTCTACCCGACTCTTCGAAGAGAAAATTACTTCTAATATAGGTACTTAATATTTTTTTTACATTATATTAAGGCTCAGTCTCAAGACGATATTATAAATACCTCTCTCCGGACATTTAGGAAACTGATTTTTGCATTGATATTGCCCTAAGGCTTCAAAGGATAACTGTGCAAAATTTGTTCCAGATCAGACACAGGGTTTTAATTTCTAACCCTTCAATTTTTGGTCCAATTTTTGGTCCAATTTCAAAGAAAATCTAATCAGCTCTAAGTATCAGTATAAAATATCTAAATATAAAATTAGTTTTTTGAGCGTATACCCAATATTTGGTAACACACGCACTAGCTAAGAGAGATTTTGACAAAATAATTAATATCTTTTGAAATATAAATTTTCCGATGTTTATTACATAAGGTTATATTGCGCATCAAAATGCCCTGAATTCACTCTTTTTTTTTATCAAAATGATTTCAGCCCTTTTTGAGGTATTTCAAAAATACGAAGAAAATAAGACTTTTTTTCATGAACGATTACAATATCGCGCATAATAAAAAAATATAGGAGATGGGAAATTCTTTAAAAATATTAGCTACTAATTTTTGAGAGTAGGTACAGAATTATTTTTTCTTGCGTAATTTCAGAAATAAACTTTTTTAAATATATGTACACTATTATTTTTTGAGATTCAATGCTCAATATTGGGATTCTCCTATAAAATTATACACTGCTCAGTACAACATAGTTTCAACTGTTTTTGAAATATTTCGAAAATATAAAACAAAAAACAAACACTTTTTTCAGGCACATTACAATACTTCGATGGGTGAACCGCGATTGGAATTAGGTGTACTTTTTGGAATTATGTGGAATTATTTTGGAATTCAATAGATAATGTTCCTTTATCTATTGTCTTCTACTTGAAAATGAAAGTGGAATTGGAAATAGGTGTACACGATATTAGGTCACAGTTCGCTTCATCATACCC
Source organism: Forficula auricularia (assembly GCA_024734495.1). NCBI lineage: Eukaryota > Metazoa > Arthropoda > Insecta > Dermaptera > Forficulidae > Forficula > Forficula auricularia. The sequence continues at coordinate 1,247,202 of JALMQS010000081.1, forward strand.
GGTAAGGTAAAGTAAAAAAATATATTGAGTTCTTCAAATTTTTTTTTTTTTAATGTGAATCACCACAAAATCCTTTAATCCTCATTGATAAATATCAGGTTTACCTTTTCTAACCCGTATTCTGTACATGAAATAAAAATGAAAAATCCATTTCACAAATGAAGATTTTCGTGATTTTAGAAACCAGTAACAATAAAATCCTCCTGCTGAACATCTGAAAATAAATAACCACTCGTTTCCCGTGGACTCAAGTTTATAATTAATAATAGCAGAACGCGATCCAAAACTAAAAAGTCTCTTGAATCTTTAGAAATATTAAAATCGTATAACAAAAATTCACCTCATTGGCTGAATAGAAAAATTGAAATTGAAAAAAGTGGGAAAATCAAACGTCCTCCTTTCTCCATTATTTGTTTATACTCCCCCAGGCAGGTAAAAAAGGTAACTGCGCTCTCATTTGGCAATTATTTGTTGAGTGTCGACCAGCTTACAATTACAACTAAATGATTTTTTTTCTACATCCATTTGAAAAGATTTTGTTTTCCAGAGTTGTTGATTCATGAAGAAAAATCGATGAGTTGTCCTCTCCTTGATGCAAATAAACATATACCTACCTACCTACCATAGATATAATGAATATAAATATGTATAATTCAGTGACGTGCGCTGACTTTTCAACCAGGGGATGCTGTCCAAAAAATAGATCTTCATTTTTTTTAATTTTATTTTATTCTTCGCTTCTTTTTGCAAAATTTATCGATAACTGCATCATATAATTTTTCGTTCTTTTTTTCAAATTTGACATCATATTTTTTATCAATTGATATTTAAACAGAGCTAGCTTTCAGCTTGTTCTGGTGATGTTTCAATTCTTTTCATAATTGAAAACTGACTGAACCGATTTTAATGATTCTTTTTTTATTGGAAATGGGGTACTTTAGGGGTGGTCCCATATTAATTTGGTCAAGTTCTGAAAATATGATCAATGACGAAATAACGTAAATCTCCAATTCTTATGACCAAATAATCGAAAGTATAATAAATAAAATCTTTTATAAAAAAAATCTTAAAACATTCATTTAAAACCCGCAAACGTTTCGAGAGAATTTATATATTTATGAATTAATTTTTTATCATTTTCTGATTCATTCGCCCGACGCTTCTTTTACGAGATGCATACAAAATATTATCTTAAGTCACTATTAATAACATCACTAAAAAGAGAAAAATAAAAATAATTTTTATAAAAAATAAAATAAAACCGACTTCAAAAAAATTAAATGCATCAAATAAAATAAGAATAACTCAAAAATCAAATAAAATATACTAAAAGGTATAAAATAATTATCTAATTTAGTTACAACTAAACGACGAAATTTTTACATGAAATCACTTTTTGAAGTCGGTGCTAAGCATACTGTATATAAGCGAGCTTACCCGCCAAACGTAGGTACTAAGTAGGATCCGTCGAGTGCTATTCATAAGATGTATATGTTTGGCACCGACTTTAAAAGTGATTTCATGTAAAAATTTCGACGTTTAGTTGTAACTAAATTAGATAATTATTTTATACCTTTTAGTGTATTTTATTTGATTTTTAGTTATTCTTATTTTATTTGATGAATTTAATTTTTTTGAAGTCGGTTTTATTTTTTTTTATGATACCTATATTTAAAAGTAAGTTATTAAACTTTTTCGAAACGTCAATTCCGCAAATTGAAACATCCCATTCGTCTTGAATCTTGTATAAAGAAGACACATTGTTTTTTTCTTTCAACTACCCTTTATGTCTATTGAGAATGAATCAGGCATTTTCCTGGATATTTTTTTTTCTCTCACCCACGTCGCTCGTTAAGTTGGTTGGTTGTATCGATTTGGAATCGGATGTCATCCGAATCCGATTCCATCTCATCGAATGTGCCATCCCGGTAAAAAATTCAGATCCATTCAAGGTTGTTATTTTTTTTGTTACATCCCTCTCTCACCCAGCCTGGAGGAATTTTTATACTCCAAAATGTCGTTTGGTGTGATCCATTTCATCCCCGAAATCGTTTCGTTCTATCTCTTTTCATCTAATTTAACATTTTTTTAAAGGGTTGTAAAAATAAAATATATCGGATTTTTTTTTTGGTTCTTTTGTAATAAATGACCATATAAAATCGAAAGGGAAATTAAATAACCGCAAACCTAGTACAGGTAACCCTCCTATAAGACGGTAGATAGGTTCCTAGAAAATCCCGTGTTATTTGAAACCGTGTTGTATTTGAGACCCAGTGTCAGTTCAAAAAGGGGGGTTATTAAAAATTTTTCAAAAAACGGTCAAGTTTTTAACCGACTTCAAAAAAGGAGGAGGTTCTCAATTCGACTGATTTTTTTTTTTTTTTTTTTTATATCTTCGCCAATTGTGAACCGATTTTGATGGGTTTTTTTGCATTGGGTTCAGTCTAGTTTCCGATTGGTCCCGTTTTTTTAAAATTGCTATTGGGCCATTTTTGCTATGTTTGTTCAGGCATAACTTCTTTGTTTATGAACCGATTTTAATGATTCTTTTTTATTGGAAAGAGGATACATTAGGGGTGTTAAAATATTAATTTGGTCAAGTTCTGAAGATATAATCAATGACGAAATAACGTAAATCTCCAATTCTTATGACCAAATAATCAAAATTATAATAAATAAAATCTTTTATTAAAAAAAATCTTAAAACATTCATTTAAAACCCGCAAACGTTTCGAGAGAATTTCTATATTTATGAATTATTTTTTTTATCATTTTCTGATTTATTCGCCCGACGCTTCTTTTACGAGATGCATACAAAATATTATCTTATTATTATATTATTAATAACATCACTAAAAAGAGAAAAATAAAAAAAAAATTTATAAAAAATAAAATAAAACCGACTTCAAAAAAATTAAATGCATTAAATAAAATAAGAATAACTCAAAAATCAAATAAAATACACTAAAATGTATAAAATAATTATCTTATTTAGTTACAACTAAACGACGAAATATTAACGTGAAATCCATTTTTGAAGTCGGTGCCAAACATACATTTTATGAATCCTACTCGACGGATCTTAGTGAGTACGCTCGCTTATATAGTTTGTTTGGCACCGACTTCAAAAAGGGATTTCATGTTAATATTTCGTCGTTTAGTTGTAACTAAATAAGATAATTATTTTATACCTTTTACTGTATTTTATTTGATTTTTAAGTTATTATTATTTTATTTGTTGCATTTAATTTTTTTGAAGTCGGTTTTATTTATTTTTTAAAAAATTTATATAATTTCAACACAACAGGTTAAACAAAAATCATGTCATCTAGTGCCGTAGAAGTATAGTGTTGTACAAAGGTTTTCAGAATATTTATTATCGTGTTATAACGAAAGCATGTTATCAGTTGCAGTGTTTACGAGGGTTCCGCATATCCTATCGTGTTAGATCGAAACCGTGTAGTACAATGACGTGCTGTAGGAGGGCTACCTGTAATTCAAACATCAGTTTTGTTCTACTACTATCTTGAAGTATATGTTATCATTTTTTAAATGCATAACATTTGTTTTGTGAAATTTTATTACAAGTAGGTATAAATATAAATAGCGGTTACTTGAGGTTCCGTACCTAATATCCTTCTAAAATATGTATTTGATTTATTAAATTAGAATTTATTTGTCATTGAAAAGAAAATAATGGACATATTTGAAGAAAGTTTTCATAATTTTTTCTTTAATTATAATTCGTAATTATTTCTCATTTTCTTTCTTGGGTATTAAATCACGTAATTTTTTTTGTAATTAAACAAGTCTAAAATTGTACATTAAAAGCGCTAGATGGCCCTATAGATACAATGTGTTTATTAAATAAATAAATGAAAAAATAAATGTTGTATCATTTGCGTCCATATAATAAATTTGTAAAGGAATAACAGGGGATTGGACAACAATTAAAAACAGTTTTTATTAAATGGGCGAGACGTTTCGTTAATTTATTTTGACTTCCTCAGTGGCCCATTTAATCACTCTTTGTCAAAAAACAATTTCACTATTCGATAAAACATCATTAATCTTTTTTTTTTTTTAATACATTCCTGGCTCCAATTAATCAACAATCTTGGAATTTTCCTTGAGGTAGTCAAAATAAATTGACTAAACGCCTGGCCCATTTAATAAAAACTCTAATTTTTGACCAATTTCCTACTATTCCTGTTACAAAAAAAAATAGATAATTTAATGTTGATCGTTTGGAAATCCTGTTACGTACAACAAAAGTGTAAAAATGGGTATTTTGACATCATCCTAAACAATCATTTAAAAAAAAATTAAAGCAATTATGCGAAATTCCTATTAATAATGTCTAATTACATACCCTCCATAATAAAAAAAAATTGTTTTGAGCCATTAACAAATTTGATCATTCCCATTATTAAAGTCTTAATTTGATTTTTTTTTGTTTTTTGTTTTTGTTAAGGGACAATGGTGTGGGTTCTTGGTGAAACATTTAAAATAAAGTAAAGAAAATTTTGAAAAATTTAATAAAATCTTTTTACAATTTTAAATATAAAATACTAGATAGGTTTCACATAAATATGTTTATGTGAAACCTATCTAGTATTTTATATTTTAAATTTTAAAAGATTCTAAAATGTTTTTGAAAATTTTTTTTATTTTTTTATCTTAATATGATTTTAGATTTTCAGGAAACTAAACATTATATAACTTGCAAAGTTTTAATTTTGTTTAGTTAGTAACTTTTTTTTTACAAACATTCTAAAAAGTTTTCGGAACTTTTATTTCCTTTATAAATATATATTAATACAAGATGACATTTATATTTATTTTATTCAATGAATATCGAGAAAAGTTTTATATATATTTTTTTTTTTCATGAATAACTCACATACATTTTTGTCTATTGTCATCATCATCATCATATTTGACATTTTCCCCCATTAAAAATCGATTTATTTATTTATTTATTTTACCCCGGTAGGAAAAAGTTTTGTTTGTTTTAATAAAGGAAAACAAATAAGAGAAGTTATCGGGGCGGGCAAGTGTTGAAAAACAAAGAAAACGGAGGAATAAGTTGAAAGGAATTCACCCCCCTGGTCCCCCACCTGGGTTTAGGGGTGAGGGGGCTTGCCCTGAAGGAAGATAAACCCCTTGGCTTCAAAAACGGATGCAAATAAATTGCTTCGCGAGCCGAAAACGAGTTTGTTTCTTAACATGGAATGTTTAAGAAGAAGTATAGGATAAAGAATAAAACTGAAGGAGAGGAAAGAAAGAGTCGTTGTCTTCGGGGGAGGGTATTTTTAAAGATTGGTCTTGAGAGAAAACGACCGGGGGTTTAATGAAGAAGAATCGCTGGCAGTTTCGTTTTATTCTTCGGGTTATCATTAAACGAGAGGCCTTCTTCGTGAATACCCCCAAAAGTGCCGAAGGGAGCCTCGTCCCCCACCCCAACCCGGCCAAATGAACCTCCGTTTGCTAAAATCATTTGTTGCAATTTGGGATTGTTTACATGCGAAAGAAAAAACAATCCAATCGGGAGAAGAGAATCAATGGAGGATTCAATTAGCAATCGAGTGGATTATTCATATAGAGTGTATCTGTAATGCGCGGAGATGATTCAGGGGTGGTTATTTGGGTCAAAATAAAAAAAAATTTCGTATAACCATATGTCCGGAAACGCTTCTTTTACAAGTTATTCGTCAATTTTTTTTATTAAATATGTAATTTATGTCTCTGGAACAGCTAAACCGATTGAGTTGAAATTTTGCACGAAACAAATTTATTTTATTTTAACAATTATAAACGAAATACATATTTATAATAGAAAAAAATAGAAAAAAAACATATACTTTCTTAAATATTATAGTTACAATCTCTCTATATATATGGTAAATGAATATATTATAAAACTGGAGTACTATTTGGAGACGGACTGATAAGTGAAATTGAGTGAATATTGATGAGGCAGTCCAAAAAAAGAAGATAATTTATACTATCTTTTAATTTATAAACCGAGGTTTTGGAGGCTATTCCCTCCTTCTTCATGGTTTTGAAAAGTTAGGGAAGGAAATCCAATGCAACATTCCCCTTTGTCTCCTCTTTCAGTGGTAGTAGCAATAATATATTGTATTTCATTCTCAACAGAATTATAATGTAGTAATTATTTGATGAATTTCCTTCACTGACTTTTCAAAACCTTGAAGAAGGAGGGAATATCCTCCGAAACCTCGGTTTATGAATAAAAAGATAGTATAAATTATCTTCGTTTTTTGGACTGCCTCATCAATATCCGCTCAATATTATAAAATAATTATCACATATTCAAAAAAGTGAGTAGTTCAATTTTATTCAAGTAGTAAAATATAATATCATAAAATGCTTCTTAATTTTAACCCTCGAAGTCCCGAATACGCCCACATCCTTATGATTATTTCCAGTCTCCAAAATCCGATTCATACCGGAATATTTGAGAATTGAATATTTATGGCACGGAGTAAAAACCAATCGTGTATTTCGTGTCATGTGCGTATTGAAAGTGACTATTTCCAGAAGCTGACTACTCTTTGATAAGACTATATAGAAAGAGGAATTCACTTAATCAATGTAAAGACCTAGTTTTGAATTAAATATCAATCTGATCCAATTATCCATTTCAAAATAGAGGTTATTTAAAACTTTTAAATAAATATAACGTAAAAAGTGTAATTTTTATAAAACCCGTCAAGTGAAATTTATGGTAGTCCGTTTATTTTCCTATTGAATGGTATAACTGTCAAAATTATTTTGGGCAAAGGGTAACAGTAAAACAGCGTCATTATTCCTGTCGTGGTAGTCATTTTTTTTATTTTTATTTTTTTTTTTTGAAAATGTCTTTTTATTGAGGAATTATAATGATACCTAAATATATACCTATACAGTTTGATCCCAAGACATATGAGATTTGTAGTTATAGAATGAAATGAAAAGTAATCAGCCTTGCAAAGGTCAAATCGTTAATTTATTTATACCTAGGTATAGTAAGCATTTTGGAAAATTTAGTCTTGCGATATTAAATTGAAAGTTTCTTTTTGCCGAAAGTATATTTTTATAAAATAAGGGAGTAAATAAGAGTCTATTCTGCCGGAAAATTAAGATCTAAGAAATCTAATTAGACTGATGAAAAGGGTAAAGCCCTCGAAACTATAGTCTCGTTACAAATGAATTAAAAACATTATTTTTTCAGCAGAAGACACTCTTTTATTGTCTCTTTTTAACTTGCGATATTAAGGGAAATATCAGGGGTTTTTGTGTTTATCTGAGAAAATGATCAGGAAAAACCCAGGGTAAGCTATAGTGAAATGACCATTTTAAGTACGCTCTTTAAACTCAAGAAAAATCATTGTTTCACTGTTATCCGTAATCCGATAGTTTGGGTAGTTATACCATTCGATAGGAAAATAAACTGGCTATCAAAAATTACTCTTGATGTTTTTTATAAAAATTTACAGTTTTTGAGTTATTTTCATTTAAAATGTTTAAAAGGCCTCCATTTTACAAAAATGTATTCGTTTATTATGGGATCAGCACACTATTAGAACAAAACGAAAAGATCCAATTGGGTATTTGAACCCATCGTAAATAAGTAAATAAAAGTATATAGGTATATTTTTGTAAAAAATGAGCTAATGCCCGTTACATATAACTATTATCTCTGTTTATAATTTATCATATAAATTTTATGACAAAATCTAATAAATTCTTTACTAAAATACACTTCAAAAATAAATTTTATTTCAAAAGGTACTAACTATATCCAGGTAAGTAACAAAATAAATAAATAAAAATGTTAATTTTCTCGCAATTGAAAAACATTGAAATAGTTGTTTTTGGAAAAAAGCTTCTCATATCTTATTAAGAGGATAAAGGTCAAACCGTCGAAACAATAGTCAAAACTAATAAAAACCCGTTTCGGTTTCTTACTAGTTAAAACGCGTTTCACTGAATACATGTGTTGCAACTAGAGTTTACTGATGTTGGTTGAGTTTGGTTCAAAGGTCTAGAATCTTCATTTTTGACCTTATGCCTCATTTTGGGTGTTTATTTTTAAAAAATTTTAAACGAAAATGTCAAAAATTAAAAGCAAAGTTGTAGAGGATGTAATTTTTGACATTTTCGTTTCAAAAATTTTGAAAATAAATATCCAAAATGAGGCGGAAGTTCAAGGATGAAGATTCTAGACCTTTGAATCGAACTCAACTAACATTAATAAATTCTAGTTGCCACAAAGGAATTCAGTGAAACGCGTTTTAACTAGAAAGAACCTGTTCTTACTAAAAACGGGTTTTTATTGCAACATATCTATAATCTGAAAAAGAGAGAAGAAAGGAAAATAATTGAACATTTTTAAGACTTTCTCAACATTATTAAAATGTGCAAAAAATTAGTCACCAAATAATAATAATTATTATTTTTTTCAATTTTTGTCCTTCATGTTTTGTGTGTATGTGTGTTTTAATTAAAAGAAAGAATTTTATGCGGATGATAAAAGGAAAAAAAACTTTTAGATTCGAATCAAATATAAACTTTTATAATAAAATCGTTGAAGGGAAAGAAAGTAGAGCTCCATTCACTTTCTTCTTTCCTTTCAATAGAATTCTTTCTTGACTAAGTTTAGGGGTAAAAAAAATAAAATTAGGGATTCTTTTGAATCTTTCTTTGCCATTATAAAATAAACTCTCAAAAGTATATTTACGTTTTGAATAATAATTATTATTTAACATATCTATATACCTACTCTCAGATGTGGTCTGAATGGGTAGACATGGATCTTTTAATCGAAGGCGACATTTTTGTTAAAATAAGTTTTTATACGGATATATTTCTCAAATGTTGGTTACTAATTTTAGAAACAACAAAGTCCTCTGATATTTGATATCCTGTAGACTAAAATGTAGAATATCTATAAATCTAAGAGTTTTGTCAAAAAAGTGGTCCAAGTACACGTTCAAGTCAACAAAATTTCATAGACATTGAGATAGGAATCAAGTTTCTAGGATGTGTGGTTTTAATTTTATAAAGGAAAAACTGCGATTTTTTTCCAAAAAATTGAATTTTTTTTTCAAAATTTCAACATTATGTTACCATTATCCAATTAGAATAAATTTTATTTCATTTGTAGCAAATTTAATCTAGTTTAAAAATGTATAAAGTGGTCTTTGTCGAAAACGTGCTCCTTCATTGTCAAAATGGGGAAAAATCGAAAAAAATACGAGTTTTAGGGATATTCAAATAAAGTGATCCCGGGGGCTGTTTTTTGACAGGCGCTAGTACCGGTTCTACTAAACCTAAATAAATGAAATTTTTTATCATTTTACGCGTAATTTAAAGAGCTTTAATTTAACTAATAGATATCTTTTTGATTTGATTAGTCGTTTTAGAGTTATTCAAGAAAAACTGTAAAAAACTCCGAAATTTTCTCATTTTGAGAAAAATTTCCACAACACAGATTTGGGGGAAAAACTTAGGGAAGTAATATTGGAGTACCAATAAAGTTATTCCAGCAATAAAATCTTTACCTGGATTGGAACAGTCATTTGTGTTCCATCGTAAATTATTTAGAAGAGACCGGATTTTTACACGATTGGCAATTTAGATTGCCTTTAGCTGTTTTTCTTAATCAGTTTAACTAATATTATTCCGAATTATTATAGTTCAGAGATTTCTAAACTGTGCGCCGCGGTGCCCCGGGGAGCCACGGCCTCTTCACAGGTGCGCCGTGAAGCTTAATAAATAATTAATTGAAGCAAGACATTTGGCCTAACTAGACAAAAAACAAAGTGAGAAGCTAAAAATTTATTTATTATTCCTTTTTATCTCTTACTTACGATTAGACATACATAAACCAAAAAAATTTAACTTTGACACCCTCGAAAAAATCTGAAATATGTACAAAGGGTCCCCCCTGTGAGGTGAATTTTTGATTTTCATAGAAAAAAAAAACTATTAATTCCCAAAATATTTTTATCGATGCCAATACAATAGTATTTAGAGAGACGAAATACGGTATTTGTTTTGATATAAATCGAAAACATTTAACTTTGACACCCTGGAAAAAATCTGAAATGAATACAAATACACCCCCCTGTGGTCTGAAATTTTGATTTTCTTAGAAAAATAAATTATTAATTCCCAAGATATTTTTATCAAATCTAATACATGAGTATTTAGAGAGACCACTTACGATATTTGTTTTGATATATGTACTTTTTTTTACTTAGGGCAGGACGCCATGAAAAAATTTTAATTGAAAAGTTTGGGAACCCCTCTTATAGTTCATTAAGATGAAATTTAACCCATTTTTATTTTGTACTTATATTATATTTCTGTATAATTACATACATACATACATTTTTTTATTTTACCATACAAATAAGTATATAATCAAGTATTGTAATCGGGCATGAAAATAATGGTTTCTTTACTTCGTTTTTTTGAAATATCTCAAAAACGCTGAAACAATTTCGATAAAAGAATTTGACTGAAAGCAGTGGCGATTTGATCTACAAGCATTATAGAGTGAACATCGATAAAATTATATTTTACGAGATATTAATTATTTTGTCAAAATATTTGAAATTCCAACGGGGATTTACAGTGTAAACAACTTTGTCTTTCGCGCAACTCATTATTTAGAATCTTGTTCGAGATTTTGAGCTTTCTTTAGACCACTGAAAAACCAATTAATTCTGACTGCAATTAAAAATTAACATTTTGTTTCTGAATTTAAAATTAAAAATAATAATATTAATATATCGATTTTAACTAAAGCATCGGTTGGTCCGTCAGGTACTATAAGTAAAAAGAAAGGAAGTAAAGCGCTAAAATTGAATTTTTCGCGAGAGGAAATTGCGCAAAAAACGCCTTGTTGCGTGCGTGTTTAAGTTGACTTTTCCGCTGGGAAATGCGCTCCTTTTCCACATGAATGCGTGCGTTTCCTCTGCAACATGAATTTGGGATCCCATTAAGGACCGTCATTCTAGCTCAGGCCGGATTTCGGATTTGCCTAAATAGATAAACTTTAAGAAAATACTCAAGAGTATTATTAGCAGCAGTAGTACAAAAAAATAAAATACTAATTGGATTACGGGGAAGTAACTTGCAAGCCATTAGGCCGGGGCTGGCATATAAATAATTCGAAATCTTGCAACACGGTGCTTTTTTTAAATATAGCAACGGGGCCTCGTCCGTCCCTTTCTTCCTCCAGTAGGCTGCCTTTATTCTTTTCTTCCAGTTGAAATGGATTTTTTAGACTTTTCAAAGTTAATGAGATGAATGATTAATTTCGGCCATTTATTATTTATTAAAGTCTACCTTTTGGGGTAATGCAAAAGAAGAGACTTCACTGGAATAAAAGCTGAGATAGGCAGGGCGTATATTGATATAGAAATAGATTTGAAATCATTTGAATACGTCCTATATATGTATAGGGCCGGCTCAAGGCCTTTTTCAATGCGAGCTGTTTATAATTTCTTGAACCTTCATCCTCATCCACACTCACTACCTCCAAACATCAACAAGATTAAGGAAAAATTAAAGAAATAAAATTCGATAGTCATCATCAACTTTATTATAACATAACTAATACAACAAAGTTTATTTACATCACTTGAATATAATGACAGAAAAATGAAATATTTTGTTCAATTAATTATAATATGTTTCAAATTTATTAAAAACTGTTGCTTACTGTTACTTATTGCAGTAAATAATATTTAAATTCAATTTTCTAAAGATAAGTTTCGCGCGAAATTACAGAAAATAATTTAATTATACATATATATTAATCACTAATTTGGTTTTTAAAAATGTTTTCTTAAAATAAATTATAAACTATTGCTTTCTTTTGCGGGAAAGTAAAGTAGACTCCTGTTCGCTCCTGGTCGCCTGATACAAATTTTAAAATTTTTAAGAAAATAATATTATTATCGCTTTTTTGGAAGCCCCAACAACCTCTGCTTAATAAGGGCTTCATTGCCAGGTCCAATTAATGTAAATTAAAAAATATTATCATTGGTAGATTCAGTAAAAAAGAGTAAAAAAATATAAAAAGCAAAATGAAACAAAACGCTGACTCGTGACATGAAACTCAACTCTGTCACGGCTTAAAAAAAAATTTCATTTCACCTAATCTTTGAGCAGAAAATTTTTTCTTGCTAAAAAGTAGATTAAAAAATATTGGCGGGAGAGGAAAGTACACTCCTTCTTAATAAGGACTTCATTGCCAGGTCCAATTCATGTAAATTAAAAAATATTTCCATTGGTAGATTCACTAAAAAGTGTAAAAAAAAAAAATTCTAAAAATCAAAATGAAACAAAACGTTGACTCGTGACATGAACTCGACTCTTTCACAGTTTAAAGAAATTTTTCATTTCACCTAATCTTTGAGAAGAAAATTTTTTCTTGCTAAAGAGTAGATTAAAAAATATTGGCGGGAGAGGAAAGTACACTCCTATTCGCTCCTGGTTGCCGGAAACAAATTTTAAAATTTTTAAGAAAATAATATTATTATCGCTTTTTTCGGCAACCCCTGCTTAATAAGGTATGTAAATTAAAAAATATATTCATTGGTAGATTCATTAAAAAGAGTAAAAAACAAATTTCTAAAAAGCAAAATGAAACAAAACGTTGACTCGTGACATGAAACTCGACTCTGCCGTGAAGGCTTAAAGAAATTTTTCATTTCACCTAATCTTTGAGAAGAAATTTTTTTCTTGCTAAAGAGTAGATTAAAAAATATTCGCGGGAGAGGAAAGTACACTCCTGTTCGATCCTGGTTGCCGGATACAAATTTTAAAACTTTTAAGAAAATAATATTATTATTGCTTTTTTCGAATATCCAACAACCCCTGCGTAATAAAAGGGTCCACTTAATGCTAATTAAAAAAATATATTCATTTGTAGATTCATTAATTAGAGTAGAAAAATTGTTTGTTTTGTTGCTTGAAAGTACACACACTACTTTTCGCTCATGGTCTCCGGATACAAATTAAAAAAAATTAAAAAAAAAAGGCCAACAATATATCTTTCGAAGATCACAGGCTATGCAAATCAATGGAGATTAAAAAAATCATTATTATCTTATTATGTCAGAATAGGGTTGTTCCACCCCTTTGCCACAAGAGTGCGACCCGAGCACTTGTCTTGACCTCCGAGGTGCACCACATCTGTCCGATTACATTTAATCTTCATTTTGGAAATTTCGCTGTCTGGTTTTTTATAATTCATTTTGTGAATATTTATTTCAGTGGCCTTCGATTTTTGAAGAACTTCAGAATTTGAAACATTTGAAATCTTTATTCAAGCTAATGGCATGGTTTATTTTAAAATTACTTATGAAAATATATATCTGAACATAACTATTCTCACATATAATAAAAGTTATCACTGACAGCTGAGATTTAGAAATGATTCTCACTCTGAATTTTTCACATGTTAAACTCTGCTTCTATCGCTAATTTCAACTTTTATAGTATTCTAAAGCTTTTATATTTATATAATCCGTAAATGTAACGATACAAAAACGTTTTCAAAATAAATAATACTTAATTTTCACTTTTTGTTTCATTTCTCTTTTACCTCGACAGAACGAGAATGGAAAAGGAACTCTTTGGAAGATAAAGATGATAATACCAGATTATGATGTATTCACAGGAAAGAAAAACCTTTTGTCACGTGAGAAAAAAATGAAATAAAAAAAATCTTTTATAAACAGAGCAAATAGTACAACGTTTAATAATAAAAAAATAACAACTTTCTGGAACATAGGATAACAAATGGACTTTTCTGAAGAAATTTAAATTGTTCATAATTTTTTTAAAAAAATAAAACCGACTTCAAAAAAATTAAATACAATAAATAAAATAGTAAGAACTCAAAAATAAAATAAAATGCACTAAAATGTATAAAATAATGATCTAATTTAGTATTTAGTTATAACTAAACGACGAAATATTAACATGAAATCACTTTTTGAAGTCGGTGCCAAACATATACATTTTATGAATCGAACTCGACGGATCTTAATTAGTACGCTCGCTTATATAGTTCGTTTAGCACCGACTTCAAAAAGTGATTTCATGTTAAAATTTCGTCGTTTAGTTGTAACTAAATTAGATAATTATTTTATACCTTTTAGTGCATTTTATTTGATTTTTCAGTTCTTATTATTTTATTTGTTGCATTTAATTTTTTTGAAGTCGGTTTTATTTTTTTTTTTTATAAAAATTATTTTTATTTTTCTCTTTTTAGTAATGTTATTAATTAATAGTGACTTACCTTGCATGCATTTCGTAAGAGAAAGCGTCGGGCAAATGAATCAGAAAATGATAATAAAATTCAATACATAACTATAGAAATTCTCTCGAAACATTTGCGGGTTTTAAATTAATGTTTTATGATTTTTTTTTTTTTAATTTTTATTTATTATAATTTATATTATTTGCTCAAAATAATTGGAGATTTACGTTATTTCGTCATTGATTATATCATCAGAACTTGAACAAATTAATATGGGACCACCCCTAAGGTACCCCATTTCCAATAATAAAAGAATCATCGAAATCGGTCCACGTGGCAAAAAGTTCTCACTGAACAAACATAAAATAAATAAATAGTTGGGTATCTTGACTATCTTAGAGCTATACTGATCCAAACGCAGAAGAATCATTAAAATCGGTTCATAAACAAAGAAGTTATGCCTGAACAAACATAACAAAAAATGCCCAATACTAATGAAAAAAAAACTGGACCAATCGGTTCACAATTGTCGAAGAAATTAGGTAACATAGAGACAAAAAAAAAAAAAAATTCAGTCGAGTTTTTTGAAGTCGGTTAGAAATACAATCAATTCTATTACTCCTTATCAAATCTATCTTATTTAAGTTCAATACAATGGTTATTCTAAGCTGGCGTTATTGAGTGGTCAATTAATTCTTGATTTGAATAATGAATGCCTGGTCCTTCCTTCTCTCTGGCAACAGATTTCTCTGACAAAACGATCTACGGGTAACCATTGTCTAATAGAGACCCTAGGCACTAGGCCTCTACCCCATTAGCAATCAAATTCTCCCAAGGGGCCATTTATATTAATTTTACAGTTTGCTAAACTAAGCAGAGGCCATTGTTTAATAACCATTGATTGATAAATGAAATTCCAACGGTAAAGATAAATTAAAAAATGAATCTAGATTATTTTCGAAATATCTAATTTCTATAAAAATTTTATTTTCATGGTAAAAATCCTTGATGAAATTTTTATATACCTTGACGTTTTAAAATCTAATTGGTTCAGTGTGTTTTTAAAATTCATCTATTTATGTGTGTGATAATTATAAAATGTTAGGTTAAGACGTTTCGTCATAAAATTAAGAAAATTATGAGTCTAATTTTTAGAATAGTTTTTTATTTAGAGTAGGTATTTTATTTTAGCACTTTTTTAGTTTTTCAAAAGTTATCTTAACGAGTTAGACAACTTTTGTTAAACTATATATAAATATGTTCTGAAATAAAATACTTGTACAAAATAAATGGTCGATTTATCAAACAGATTGTATTAGATACTATAAATTTTATATAAAATAAATTAATTCAAAATATTTTTTTCTTTGGTTTTGGTTGAGTTTGGTCCAAAGGGCTAGAATTTTCATTTTTTTACCCTCCCCCCATTTTGGGCGGTTATTTTCAAAAAAAATTTAAACGAAAATATCAAAAATTATATCCTCTGCAACTTTGATTCTAATTGAATTTGACGTAGAGTAAACAGTTTAGGAATTATTTGATTGATTATTTCTAGGGGGACGGACATATATAGATAGATATAAATAAACATACACAGGGACAAATGCTCTTTATTATTATGTGATATATATAGGTACCTATATAATAATTTGTTAGAGACTATAATTTCGAAAGTTTGACCTTCATCATCACTCTTTTTAATGATAAATATTTTTTCTGTTATTTATAATAATAATTTCTCATAATGGTTCACATAGATAGATATAGATAAATTCGTTTGTTAGTATAGCAAGCTGGCCACTTAAAAATAGTTTGTTGTAGCCAACTTGCTTTAACAAGAAATTTTTTTTATCTATATCTAATCGGAAATTTGAACCATTATGAGAAAATTTCTCATTAAAAAGAGTGATGATGAAGGACAAACCCTCGAAACTTTAGTCTCTAAAAAATAAATTATATATATACATATTTACATATATTCGTTATATCCGAGAGGTGAACCGCGACCTAATATCGTCTACTCCTACTTCCACTTCTACTTTCATTTTCAAATATTTCCAAAAAATTCCAGTACTTTAAATACTAAAATAATTCCATATAATTTTAAAGACGTGTAGACCTAATTCCAATCGCGGTTCATCTCTCGGTTATATCTATATGTATTATTGGATAAAAAATACTTGGTAGGTTTCACATTAAGATATAAAAAATAAAACGAATTTATTTTTTAATCTTAATGTGAAACCTACCAAGTATTTTTTTATCCAATAATTTTAAAAAATGTTTCACCAAGTACCAACACTAAATTCCTTAAAAACTATCTATATGTATGTTTATTTGCATCAAGTAGAGGGCAACTTCATTGATTTCTCTTTATAAAAAGAAATTAGATTATTATTTTTCCATTTGTAATGAAAATACTTCTAGTTGGAGACTGATTTTTTTTCTTTACATTTTTATTTTCCTAGGCAGTGATTGAGCCGTCGCATCACGCGTCACGGTTGACCTGTGGTCTAGTATCAGTTCAATCATTGTCAGAAAGTATATTAATTATTCCTTTTCCAAAAATAATTTTAGAATATTAGAATTATAAATTGCCATATAAGTTATCACTTCTGTCGTGTGGTCTTAAGCACACAACCGAATTTGTTAATTTTCTTTGTTTTTTTGTTTTTAGAACAAATATTGCTATTGATGGAATCGTAATTAAAATCGACCGATTCGTAATGCATCAACATGTTTCCAGGTTGCGCGTTAGACGTGAGGGGGTGGGGCAGGGGGTGTATATTTCTAGAGGGGTTGATGTTTTTTGATTCCACTACCGGGGGATTCCCTTTCACTCTCTCGACATGATTTTACTCTTATTTTATCGAATCCAAAACCGCTAGCGATCTTGCCAACAGCGCATTTACAAGCAATTTCACAGGTTGTATTCCTAAATGGAGGCCCATTTGCATTTGACATCAAGAGTAGCGCTCGCGTGTCACTTTCCATAAACAAATCGCGGGATTAAGACAAAATACAATTAAGCCCGAGATGAAAATATAATAGAGGTTGTCGCAACTTCTGCTTGAGAAAGAAGAACAAGTTGCCAACAAGTTTCGCTCGCTATTTATTTCATTTCTAAGTGAAATTCTACCATGAGGAACAAGACTTTTTGGTATGCCTTATTTGTCTCGCCACCCCCTTTGCCACGGCACTCTTCTTTCATTCCGTGGTAACAAAATTTAATCATCTAAATGAAATTAGTGACGGGGTGAGATTTTCCCAGAAAACATCTGCAAATAACGTATTTTTTTTTATTATTTTTCCGCTTCTGCTAGCTTTCAATTAAATCAACAAAACAGAGAGCAAGTTTAATTTTATCCAGTGGGTTCTTCTTGGAATTAGTCGATGAATTTAGTATCATAGGGTAGGATATAGAAGGGATGGAAAATATTTCCAACAAACATTCAAAATAACGATCTTAATTGGCATTTATACAAATAATTTGTTTCGAAGAAAATTTTCTTTTAACAAAAATCAGAGAGCAAATAATGTATTCTATTTATGTAGGGTGTACATATTTTCCCAGGAGCCAACCGGGAGATAAGAAAAAAAAAAATAAATAAATTATAACAGTTCTTTATTACTTTCTATTTCTTTTAAAAAAACGTAGGTACACTTTTTGTTGTTAAATACACAACTTATTATCTGGGGGCACGGCAGTGCCCCAGCCAAGTTTGATTCGAGCGAGGATGTGTCCACTGCCAGACTACCCTTTACAGGAAACAACTCAGGCCATTTTGACGCCTCTGTAACTTCGTAATGGAAACCTCTACATTGCTGAAATTTTTTCCAGAATACTGGTCCATAAGCTTAACTAAATTACAAAATGTCATATTTCTACTGTTTATACCATCCAAGTTACAAGAAGCCAAAGATAGGCTTTTTCGTCACTCACTGACTGACTCACTCATCAAAATTCTAGAGTACTTCCGCTAACCCTAGAATGCAGAAATTTGGCGGGCAGGTAGAGTTTGGGGTACAATTAATGGGAAAAATCCAAAAATCGAAACTTTCCCTTCTTCAGGACCTAAAATGAAGGGGTGAAAGTTATAGACTTAATTAACATATACTAAAAATTCAATGAACCTAGAATGCTGAAATTTGGCATACGGGTATAGCTTGACACATTAATAAAGGAGGAAATTGAAAAATCGAAACTTTTCCTTCTTCAGGGCCCGAAATGAAGGGGTTAAATTTATAGGATAAATCCAACTTACAAAAAGAAGTGAAATCTCAACAAAAACACTTGTGTAAAAAAAGGCCAAGTTCGATTAATAAAATCCGTTTGCCAAAAAAAGTAGTGAAATCTAATGTGCCGCCAAGTTCAACATCATCAATTTATTAAATGAGTCGAGTATATATTAGTAACTTCAATTAAAACGCATGTTTTTCATTTCACATGTCCCTCTATATTTTTTTTATTGATTTCACATTTTTAGTTGAAATTATTTCCATAAAACTTGGCTTTTACGCATTATTATGTATGTTACGAATTACTAGTTACCATATCATGGGATCTTAATAGGAGGGGAGTGGTGGAGGCCCTATCAAACAATAATAATAATAACTCAATGCATAAAAACCAAGTTTTAGGAAAATAATTTCAACTAAAAATGTGAAATCAATAAAAAATATAGAGGGACATGTGAAATGAAAAACATGCGTTTTAATTGAAGTTACTAATATATTCTCGACTCATTTAATAAATTGATGATGTTGAACTTGGCAGCACATTAGATCTCACTACTTTTTTTGGCAAACGGATTTTATTAATCGAAATTTGCCTTTTTTTACACAAGTGTTTTTGTTGAGATAGAATTTACTGAGCTAATATCTAATATATTTCTCTCATCTGACCATTGACTATTTATCCGTGAAAAAGCATTACAGCATCACAGTCTGCATTTATAGGCACAAATAGGTACTTCAAGAAATTAAAAAAGAACATAATTCTTGATTAAACATATGAAATATTATTAATTAAGTTTAGTTTGTGATAAGAAACAGTTTGGCGTTGCCTTTACTCATCTCATGAGCCCTGCCCTTGGGTGGTTCTGACCCCCAAACTCCCCCCCCCCCCCCCGTGGCTACACCTCTGTATATGAGGACCTCTTTTTTTCTAAAATTATTATTAAACTCTATACTTGAGAACGATCGCAGAATAAGTCGATCGAAACGTCGTAGTTTTATTGTATTATTTATTCCTGTTCTATAAATAATTATAATTAATTTCGTGTGATTTTAATAAAATTTCAACTTTTAATAAAATGAAACACATAAAGAAAAGCTTCAACGGCTTCATTACATTTATAGTATAAAACAATAACAAAATCTCAATACATATGATTTATCAACTTTAAAAATAAATATTTATTGTTAGTTTAGGAACTCCGTCTCATTGGATATTTTTCCCGTTGTAAATTTCAAAACACGCTAGTGTTGAGAAGAGGCGAGAGAGAAATTGAGTGGATGTTTTTCGGATTCGATCAAAAGTTGAAAACGCGAGAGCAAACAGCCAGCCAGTCATTAAATGCATTTGTAGCGTTGTTTACACAGGAATCTTTTTTGGCAATATTGAAGGCTTGGTTAACAACAAAAAGTTTGTACGAAATCATTAGATACTCTTGAGAGGGATCGGCTACGAAACCCCTTAACTAGGAGGAGTAAAAAAAAACATAATTGAAAATAGAATTCGTGCTTGAAGCGTGAGTCACGTCTAAAGGACTAAATGAGAATTAAAATCATCAGGTGGATGAACAAGAATATTCATAGTTAATAAATTTAGCGAGATTACTGAAGATTAGATTAAGGGAGAAAGAATTTAATTTTTAGGACAGATTCTAAGATTTTAATAGAAATATTATTAAATTGCGATATCAGAGGGGATTCATCCCCCCATGAGTCGAACCTGAGAACTAACATGCTATCAGGGCAGTCAGCTCACACCCTCGAGACAAAAACCTCTCTCTGAATCGCATATAAGATATAAGCATAGAAATTCTTTACTCCATTAATATATAACGGAAATTAAAGTTTGAACTGACTGCCCGGATAGCATATTAGCTCTCAGGTTCGACTCCTGGGGGGATGAATCCCCTCTGATGAATTTAATAATATTTCTATTAAAATCTTAGAATCTGTCCTAAAAATTAAATTCTTTCTCTTTTAAAATTGATTTGTTAAACTGAACCCGAGCTGATTTTTGAAAAACATTCCAACTATTTTCAAAAAGAAGATGCTCAAATCTTTACTTTTATATTTAAATAGCAGGACTTGTATATGAAAAACTTTTTTTTTCATTTTAAGCTAAATTTTTTAATTTCCGTCATATATTAATGGAGTAAAGAATTTCTATGCTTATATCTTATATTGCGATTCAGAGAGAGGTTTTTGTCTCGAGGGTGTGAGCTGACTGCCCGGATAGCATGTTAGTTCTCAGGTTCGACTCCTGGGGGGATGAATCCACTCTGATATCGCAATTTAATAATATTTCTATTAAAATCTTAGAATATGTCCTAAAAATTAAATTCTTTCTCTTTTAAAATTGATTTGTTAATCTGAACCCGAGCTGATTTTTGAAAAACATTCCAACTATTTTCAAAAAGAAGATGCTCAAATCTTTACTTTTATATTAGATTTAAGAATTATTTCCAATTTATTTTTCGGGAATTTTTTGAGCATGATTTATTCTGTTGAAATGCTTAGTATTTTGTGTTTTGATTGAAACATAACATAAGTTACATTAAAAAAAACAGTCTTAAGGAGGTTCGGGACAGCAGCTCTATCTGGTTGATCTACGAAAAAATCTTTTGTATTTCTGCAAAGTGACAACTTCTGTTTACTAAATTTTTGAATAAAAAAATTGTTAATAATGAGGTTTATTTACAAATCTTTGTTTTGGTAATATTAATTAAAAAAATATTGAGATAATTTTTTCTCTTTATAAAAACATTTATTTAACACAAAAACAATTTCAAGAAATAGAGTTTGAATTCTACAATAATGATTTTGTTATATTCTGTTGGCTGCAAATAACTTTTATGTCCCTACATTGTTTGTAAACAAAAGAAAAATAATTAAACTTTAAAATCAAAAATCATTTTTATTTGTCGTTCATGAGTAAAGAATATATGATGTAATTGTAGAAGTTTTCATCACTTATAATTACACGAGAGCTTTTTTGCCGAAGTAAACTTGACATTTTAATGAGAATTTTGTTGCCTGGCAACTAAACGAAAAAAAACTACATGTGAAAAAATTACACAGTCATAGGACGAGTAATTTTTTTGAGTTAAATTGCCCAAAGGCAACAAAACTCGAATTATAAAATATCAAGTTTACTTCGACCCAAAAAAAAGCTTGAGTGTAATTCGATAAGACAATTTAATGAATCAATACGTAAATCAAATTAACAAAATTAAGACATAAATTAGTTTATTTAATTTAGAGGAAAAGTACAATTGGTAAATGCAATTCTTATAAACAACTTGATAAAAAATAAATAGGAAAATAAAAATAAAAAAAATAATCATATAGGATCTGAAATAAAAACATAAAATTAAATAAGATTTGTTTCCAAGCTATATAAAAAAGCCACTTGAACCACTTTATTTGTAAACACACCTGTTTTGTTACTGATTTAGACACCTATTAATTAAAAACAAACAAAAAAATTTCTAATTTTAATATAATATAATACTATTTTCTTTAACCTATTGGTGGGTTTTAAAATTAAAAAACCAATTAATAAATAAAACATAATTGAAAAAATAAAGCTAGGTTCAGTTTTGTCGCTGGAAAAAGTTAGGGTAAACATTTTTCGCTGCATAGTGACAAAAACACCGTTGCTTATGGGACTTTTAGTGTATGAATTAAATTGTCATTAAAAGTTCATTGATTTGGAACTCCCATTAAGTAAAAAAATCGAATTAAAATGTGCACTTTAACGTTTAATTCAACTTCAATAGGTCGGATTTAAATTTCAAATTAGAAAAGGTGTTTCGCATCCACCCTCCATCTTCTTCACGATCGCACCACTATTGCTGGCAGACAGTCCAGATCCAGACGGAGCAACTCAGCGCGAGACGCTGTGTTTTATCTTAGGGAGGGTGTAAAAATGCCAAGGGCGCTTTCGTCTCCCCGTCTCTGTCCTAAAACCACCCTAAAACAACCCCTGCGAACGTTTTCGATGGCTGTGCGAGAACGCGTCGAGTATTGGTGCTGATTTACGAGCGTGTCCGCCAAATTACTGCCCTTTAGCGCCAGTCCCCTTTCACGCCGAAAACTCTACATTTGCGTTTTATTTGTTTTTATTGTTATTTGCTCGATGCTCTTTACTTTATTACTACTCACAAGAATTCTCTATCCTAACTGCACCTAATTAAGATTTAATCTGTTTATTTTTACTTTCCTTCTCCACTTTCCAATTTTAAATCTTGTATATCTATATATGTATGTAAAAATCTATTGCAAAATGATTTTTTACATTGGATTTTCTTATTACAAACAAATATATAAATAATGAACTCTAAAACTCAGTAGAGCCTAGATTTTACACACGCTTTGAAGAAGAGGTGTCGAATCGATTGCACATATTCAGGCGTTTGGTGCTTGCAAGGCTCGAATTTTTTTAGGAATAATCTGAATGTTTTAAATATTGCTTAAGAATATCCTATATAAATTTAAGCATAAATATAATATATCTATATATCTATGTTTGAGCCGTTTAAGGGCCAATCCATTAAGACTATAAACCATATTTGGCCTTTCTTCAGACTGAGTATCAGTCCTGAAAAATCATCTCCTTCTTCATTATTGGTACTTCCACTAATGCTAACATTATCCTTTTCGTTTGCGTCTTTTTCTTTACAAAAATTACCCCAACAAGCAATGTATCGGACTCGGTTAACGAAAACATTAATAATTTTTTATTTTAACTTAAAGTTAATTATTTAAGCAATATGTTAACTTCGTTTAATTTTTATGTTTAAGTAAACTTTTAGAGATTCTTCTCCAATTTTAAGTTTACAGGAGAAATTTAAAAACAAACTAAAAAAGATTAGACAAAAACGTATTCAATAAATTTATTTTTCCAATAAGATATCGATTAAATTTACTATTTTCTATATATTCTAGATTAATCTAACTGCTAACATTTCAGTTTATTTATTTTTTATCATCTTCATATTATAAAAATACACTTGAAAAGATATATGTAATGGAATACACACTCGAATCTCAAGAATTATAAATTTTCAATTTCTGGTGATCCGAATAAAATTGAAATTCAGTTTTTGCCACAACAAACAGACGATTAAGTAAAGTGGGCGGATTATTGTTGCTCGATTGTTTGCGATGTAATTGCTATGCATCCGCTTCCCGGAGGAACGCTTATTGGCAACGTATCGATATAAAGGATACATTCATCCTCAGAATGGGGAAGAAAATGCCTCATCAACTGCTCAATATTAGGCAATCGGGGCCAGCTAAATAAGACTGTTCTCAGGACAAATAACGATAGCGATAAATTTCAAAATTGATCGAGCGGGAAATTATTATTTTTTTTTTTAGAAATTGAAACGAATAAAGTTATGTCAATAATGCCTTTATAGCTGCTATATAATATAGTATGCTGAATTTCAAATCAACAAAAAAACAACTGGGAATTGATCAATTTTTATAACGAACAAAAATAGATTGTTTTAATACAAAGTTGTTTAGATAAAAATTCGCAGCTTAAATAAGATTTTTTTATTTAAATTTCATTAAATTAAATTTTAGATAACGAACAGAGCTTGATAAAAAAACGCTGGGTGTTCAATAAACATATATATAACCTGTTATTCAATAAGTTGAATTAGTTACTTTCTGTACTTCTTGAAGATAGGTTGATAGCCCGAAATATATATTGAAAAAGAAAAATTCTTTATATCTTTTTTGCAACGAAAATTTTTCTCTGGAGAGAGACGGACTGGTAAGAAATTTGAGTGAAAGTAATGGAAGCATTGAGGTAGTGAGGAAAGAAAAAATCCTTATATAAAATAAGGTGTAATTTATTGATCCTTCCTCCTTTCCTTTCAAACCGACATTTGGAGGATTTTCCTCTTCTTAGGGTTTCAAAGGGTCAATGAATGAAACAAAGAAATAAAATGTGAGAAGAGAGGAAACATTTTATTTGTTTTCATTCATTGACCCTGTTTCCTTCTTCTTCACATTGCGAGCATTGTTGCTGAAAACCTGAAAAGGAGGGAAAATCGGTTTTCGGAAAGGAAAATTCCAATAAATTTTACCTTGTCGTTATTTTCGCCTCACCTCTGGGCTGCGGAGCCACCACTCAATTAATTCTTTATATCTTTTAATTTTTTAATTTTAATGTGAAATAAGTAAACTTAGTATCCTTAGCTCATAGCCAATCAATATTAAATATAATATTTATTTATTCTTATCTTACTGTTTAGATGTAGTGGGACGTAATTCATAATAAAGCAACTAAAAATAAAAATAAGAAAATAAAATAAAATAAAAATACAAAATAAAATAATAACAAAATAAAAATGTATAACGTACTTTGCGTCCGATCAAATTGAGCAGTAGGAAACGGAATTGATGAATATCTTGCCAAATAACACGACCACACAACTGCGCGTATATCAGTCGACTGACATTCATAATGTAAGAAAATTCACTGACGGATGAATACGCAACTGGAAAATTAACCGAGTTATTAACATTTCAAATAGTGCAATGGTCTCATTGACCGGAGAACAGCAGTAGAGGGCTAATAGCTTAGCTATCTACTTTTTTATTGCTAATATCGATATTTATTCCTAAAACATTGACGAAAATAAAAAAAGTTCAAGTTAAGTAATGTTTGTTTTGAAGAAGGTTCTTCCTCATTTTACATTTTTAGTTTTTTATGAAGAAGTCATCTAACGCCGTTTGCCTTTTCCTATTTCGCTCAGCAAGACATCGCATCAATGACACTTCTTCTTGCTTTTGAACTTCGATCAAAATTAAAATCATTTTGCATAAATTGTTCCATAATTTTCGCCATAGTTTCTAAGCTTTTTTTTAGAAAATTCGTTGAAAGTTCTTTTTCCACCTCCTCATCTTCAGAAAAGCTAATTTCGTCATCTGTGTGTACTTGTTGTTCTACTAATTCTTTAAGATCGTCGTCACCAGTTGTAACTTGCAATAATTCTTCAATATCCAACTCTGTTTCATTCGTTAGCTTAACAATTTTGTCTATATCAAAAATTGATTCTCTTAAGCCAACATCCTTGCTTAGTAGCTTCGGTCATATACATTCTTCCATACTCATTTCAAACATTTCTAGGTCACCTTATTCCAGAAAAGATTGATCTTTCTACAGCATCTAGGATATTCAAGTTTTTCCGAAAATCTCTCTAATGGATTATTTATCTTCTTCATCGGTTTTATCATTCATTTGACGGAAGGTTCTCGGCAGATAAAACCCTTAAAATTTGATATTACGCCTTAATCCAGTGGTTGGATTAACGACGTTATATTTATTAAGAGAAAAGAAAGAGGTTGTCCTCTGCTTGATTTAAATAAACATACACACATAAATATCTAAATTAAATATTTGTATATATATTATTTATTTGTTTGAGACTATACTTTCGAGGACTTAGACTTCATCATTTTAACTGGCTCCCAGCTAAGTGAAGTTCGAAAATTTTCATTCATAATATATTGACCCCGTGAAAAATAATATTTATAATTAAAAAAGACTGAGGATGAAATAAGTCTTCGAAGGCATAGTCTCAAACAAATATATCATTTCGATGTATATCTGTGTATGTTTTATTTGCATCAAGCAGAGGACCTACTGATTCTCTTTGTGAATCCAACAACTCTGAAACCTCGCCAAAACAAAAACTTTTCAATTAGACGTTATACTTGGCGGCAAGAAACCAAGTAATACTAAAACAGCGTTAAAGGGAGCAGCTTTAAGCGGGGTCCTACCATATTAGTCAAAGAGCTTGTGACACATTTTTGAGTACGGATTTGACCCGCTGAAAATAATGCGTAATAGTACCGTCTATGATAGTTGTAGAAGAGATGGCCAGTCTGGCTGGCCTAAGCAGTGGACAGTACTGCGCATGGTGTGAGTGCGGTAAAAAATACATATGTGTTAAAATGGCTATAATTTCATTGTGGGTCAAAACTATTTTTTAACACATATGTATTTTTTACCCGCACTCCGTATGCGCAGTACCTGGTCCGCCTGCTAGGCCAGCCGGACCCGTTCCTTTCTACAATATCATAGACGGTACTATTACGCATTATTTCTAGTTGGGTCAAATCCGTATAAAAATGTGTCACCAGCTCTTGGACTATATTATTTTATTTACTTTTTAATTGTTTTTTTAGAGGAATTTGGAATTAAAGTAAGAAGGTATTTATTATTTATTTTCGTTTTGGCCATAGGTCCGTAGTATTGTATTATTTGTTCCTATTCAAAAAATAAGTATACTTAATTATGTGTGGTTTTAACAAAATTTCAACTCTTAATAAATTTATTCAGAAAAATACAAGATTTAACAGCTACATATCTATATTATTATTATTTGATTTTCAAAATGGGATTGAAAAAATAAACAATTCCAGAAGTAAAAAGGCTGATTACATAAAAGTGAATACAAAGTATTGTGCTATTGTTTTCTTGCTCTTTTGTTTTGCCCCCCTTTTATGAATTTATCGGAAAATAAACAGGTAGAAATGTTCTTGCTGGCTGGCTCTCGTCACTCAAGCAGGTCGCATTCCTTTCGCGCAGCATCCGCACCCCTGCCTGTATACCCTCCATACCCCCCGCACCCCCTTCCCCTCTCGCCTTCGGGATCTTCCGATTTCATTTTTATCGGATGATTTCCCTCTCGGAATTTCTATTAAAAAATAAATAAAATAATAAAAATAAAATAGGGGAAATTCCAAGTTATTAAAGATGAAGCATTCTAACCAAAGAGCTGCCAAATCTTCAATTTATTTATTTAAAAATTTACGCTAAAAGCTCATCAGGACACTTAATTATTAATTGTTTTTTAATTTTAAAACCCACTAATAGTTCATTACAAATATTATTATAATATATTAAAATTAGTAAATTTAATTAATGAGCGAACGATGGAGGGAGAGAGAGACACCAATCGATTTGATTGGGGAATAATGGAATTTAAATAATTATCGGAAAAGAGGTTTTTTTTATCTAATTAGATTTTTCCTCTTATTAAAAACAAGGACTCAAGATGAATAAGGACACTCGATGGTGGAGAAGCAATCTCCGAAATCGAAGCTAAAATACAAGGTATACATTAATTAATGTAAAATAATTGGTTTAATAAAATTTATAAAAAAAAAAAAAAAAAAAAAAAAAAAAAATTTAATTAATGGGAGATATTTTCTATTGAAGACGAAGTGGTAGAACTCCTTCCTGAATTGATGCAAAGGCATCCCAAGGATAATAGAAACCACAAATTTCAAATAAAAAATAATTTGGTAGAACGTAATTTTCATCTTCTTAAAAAAACTCGACGGTTCGGAGGATCGTGCCTCCTTTTCCAGAGTTTAAAAGAATCAACGAAGGAATCCCCGTGTATATTAATATTATTTTTAATTGTAATTAAGTTCAAAACTTCGTGCACAGTGATGCCTTGATGGGCCTAGCGGGTCACAACGTTGGCAAAATAATAAATTTAATTTAATTTCAATTTTATTTGATTCTGCCGGCAAATATTTTACCTAAATTAAAAATAATATTGATACATTGCTTTAAACCAGGGCTCTCCAACACGTGGCTCTTGGACCGCATGCGGCCCAGCACTGCAATGAGTGTGGCCCAACATAAAATCATAAAGAAACATTGAGATTTATATGTAGAGATATAATTATTCCTTTTATCAAAATATGAATGTACATTTGTGCAATACGTGAAGCTTTTTTCAAGAATAAAATTCACTAGAAGCAAAATTATAAGTTCAACTATATATATATAAAAAAAAAAAAAAAAAAAAAAAAATAATGAAGTTTCGAATATTTAAAATTTCTTCATCTTCTCAAATTTTCATTTTCTAAAATATTTATTATTTCAGTTATTTATATGTTACGACACTAATCAATCTATCTATAGTTATCATTCTAGTATGCAAGGAGATACGAAATTAGGGTTTTCTAGAACAATCACAATTAATTGATCATTTATCTCCTGGGCTAAAACTTGTTAGGGCTTGTCTTTTAGATCTTTGCACGTTCTTACATGTCAATAGATAATGGATAGTCAGGGATTATTATATTCGTGAGCTTTTTAAAAAATAAATTATCTTTCCTCATATCCTTCTTTAATCCTATTCGATTTAAACCAGGCTGTCCAGCCCGTGGCCCAATATAAAGTCATAAAATTCCTTATATGTAGATACTGGAAAACACAACAATTTGGCCTGATAATTTTCGAAAAATAAATGTGTTAATTTTAAATTTTTAATCTGGAACTAAATTTCAAGATTTCCGAAAAAATAATCATCATTTTGGTCTATTTTCGACTAAATTTTCATTAGAAATAACTTTTTACTTGCAAACTTTCTGATTGAATGTTCTAGAATCTAGAACAACAATTAGATACAGATCTGAAAGAAAAATTGAATATTGTCTCTTTATTAGAATTTTTATAATAATTATTCTGGCCAGGAAAAAATATATATAAATACTAATACATAATATCACTTTTTGTAAATATGCAGGTAAATATTTACATATTATACAAGAAGCTATTTTCAAGTACAAAATTTACGAAAAGTAAAATAAGAAGCTCACTATGAGCTAAAAATATAATAAAGTTCTTATTTCTACATTATATTAACTATCTTTTTTGAATAACAAATATCAATAGAATTATAAAGGTGTTTTATCCGCGGTCCGAGAAATTTTTTTTTCTTCAAATGTGGCCCGTGTAAGCCAAAAGATTGGACACCCCCTGCTTTGAACTATTATATATCAAAAAATTACCGATTAACACTCGTTCCTCCAGGTATTTAATATCCATCAGTGTTTTGCTTTTCAAGAAAAATATTAATTTATTTGAAAACGGTTGGATAATTATAAATATCTTTAGACAAGGAAGAATGAAGATTAATAGGCATTTATCAAAATCCTTCTTGATCTTCCGCTCTGATTATATAACCAATTTATTAGTATTTAATACATTAAGCAGCCTTCGCTGCTCATTGGGTTAATGAAAATGCTAACGATTTATCTACTAAGTACTCAATAGATATAAGCGTATAAAAAGCTAAGTACTGGATTTTGATACTTGCGACTATAAATGGAATCAAACTGAATTTTTTGGGGGCTTACACATTTAATGAAACTATCTGCAGGTGGGGCTTAGCTATTGATGTTTTAAGAATTTTTGTTGCCTTTATTTTACGTATATCACCAATAAATGAGATACGATAAAATATTTTTTTTTTAATACCTATTTCATACACTACTCAGTTTAAAGAAAATGGTCTTTTTTTTAATTAAAAATTATTCACTAGTCAAAGGTTTAGATTTTCTTTATAAGAGTTTTTCTAATAAGCCAAGAGAAACGTTGGAATTTAAAGTTTCACATAAATTTAACCATTGTGGTCTAACCTTAAGAGAATTTAATTGATTTATTTTTTATTTATTTAAAAATTGTATTTTCTAGAAGTATAACTAATAAATAAATAATATATATTTTTTATTTTTCTTTCAGATTCTGTCGGAATATCTGGATTTCATGGATTTATATTTCTTCTTGTCCTCTAACAATAAGATATTTATTAATCAGTTAAGGTAAGCACATTCTTTAACTATTCAATATTCTAATATATAAATGTCTTTAGACAAATTTGTCGAATCTATCTATCTATCTATCTATCTATCTATGTTTATTTGCATCAGCACAGGATAACTTCTTTATTAACCAACTTTAAAAAAGGAGGAGGTTATCAATTCAACGAAATGTCTTTTTTTTGTGTTTGTTCGTTGTTTTCTCTCCTACAATGTTGACCGATTTCGATGATTTTTTTTTTATTTGAAAGAGGGTACCTTCCAATTGGTCTCATTTTAATTTGGTCAAGTTCTGAATATGATTAACGGAAATCTTCAATTCTTTTGAGCAAATAACGGACAAATCTTTTATAAATAAAAAAAAGGTCGAACAATCGGATGTGAGAACAAAAGGCCTACCCATCTACCTTCGATGCATGGTAAACATCACTAAAAAGAGAAAAACAAAAATTTAGAAAAAAAACCGACTTCAAAAAAATTAAATGCAAGAAATAAAATAATAAGAACTCAAAAATCAAATAAAATGCAATAAAATGTATAAAACAATTATCTAATATAGTAACAACTAAGCGACGAAATTTTTCCATGAAATCACTTTTTGAAGTCAGTGCCAATCATACATTTTATAAATCCCACTCGATGGATCTTACTTAGTACGTGTGCCGTGTAATGAAGACAACATCGCGTAAGCTCGCTTATATAGTTTGTTTAGCACCGACTTGAAAAAGTGATTTCATGGAAAAATGTTGTCGTTTAGTTGTAACATAGATAGTCGTATTTTGATTCAACAACTCTGCTACACAAAATATTTTTAATTAAACTCAATACCCCTTTCTAATCAGAGAATTTGAAATTAAAATAATAACAATTTCAGGTTATAATAAATATCAGCTAGTAATGAAATATTATTTAATCTATTTCTGCCATCCCCTCAGGGTTGGTTAACCCTGATTACTCAATTTATCCCCCCACACTTGCTTGATTTCTTTTTGCTAATAAAATTGTAACGTATTTGTCGGCTCATGTTGTAATGTTTATAAATATCATCAAATCGTAGATTAATTGAAATGCGGGGTGTTTGACAAATAAGTGCCAGAGCACAGAGAGGGCGTAATTGGCAATTCTGTTTTGCAATTATTTTAATGAAATTGGGCTGGCTGGCTGGCTGGCGAGATATCTCTCGCAAGCAGATAGTAATTAATCGTTGCAATGAGTTATTAATCGAATTTAGAGATATAATTCAATTAACAACCAGCCAAGGGGGCTAATTAAATTTTCTTAGGGTCTAAGGGCGGTTTAAGGGCGCAGAGGTAGGAGAAAACGAAACAAGAGGTAGAGTTACAATAAAAACTGCAATTGAACTTCAAATAATAAAGTTTTGTGAGAGGGGAGAAGAGACGGGACTAATTTAGAGAGAATTCCTTTGTAGAAGAGAAATTAATACTTTAGAAGTCTTTCTTTGGAGACAGACTGGATATATTAATACATAGAGATTGGATTGAATGCAGTCCAGAAATAAATAAGAGACTAGTTCCAATAAATTTCTAAAAACATAAAATACTTATTTTGATTATTTATGTTCATCGATTAAATTAATAAATTTGTTGTACGTCTAGGGAAATACGTACAATATCTTATGCAAATAATTTTTATTTTTTGCCAACGTTTCGTCAACTTTGTTGACTTCCTCAGGGTTCAAATAAATTAACGTCATTTTATCAATATTCCTTCTTAGCAAACATATCAGGCCAGTCATCAAACAGATAGAAAATATTTTCACAAACAATTGTTCAACATATTAAATAAATTTTTTTCATCATTTTATCTTCAATCAATGTTCTCCTGATGATGAATTAAGAGCTCGAAATATATAGAGTAGGTAATATTAAAAAATCTTTATATTTTAATTTTCTCCTTGTGAAGCACCACCAATTCCAACCTAATATAATTTTAATAATGTTTCACTATACACCTCGTTTCCTAAATTCGATTTAGAACTTCTGATTCAAAAATTCAGAAAACATCATTTTTGAGTGATTTTATTGAAATTTTAAGGCGGTTTATTTATAATATAGGCATAAGTAAATAATAAATACTCCCTCGCTATTTAAATTAAATATTAATTAATTATAAGGGTTTTTTGTTATGTATTAAATATGCTGGAGATCAATTTTTTCAATAGAATCTGCAAAAAAATTATTAAAAAGGGCGTGGATAGAATGATCTCTTCCTTTAGAGCTAAGATAAATACGGATGCCAGATACAAACAAGTCCAGGCATGTTTGATACGAGTAGAGATTAATTTCTATTATTCTAGGAACGGCCTTTTAAAGAAAATATTAAATCGAAATGAATATCATATTTAGAGAAAATCAAGCGAATGGACATATTTATTTTTCTAGATTGTGCTTAAAAACTCAAGAGTATTGTAAAGACTATTCTTTACCATTATCTTTGGCTAAGTCAATTTACCTATTAAATAAAAAAAAAATAATAATAATTTAAACAACGTGAAATTCAAAAAAATAAATAAATAAAAAATAAAATAATATTATTTTTTGGCTTTTCGGCCTTTCTAGGCATAAGCCAATTTACGATACTAATTATTTTATTTTTTTAAATTTGTCTCTACCTCCCCCCAGGGTCAGGTTTTAGCCGGATGCCTCGAGTCGAATTCGAACCCAGGTCCACTTGGTTAGCAGGCTGACATGTTTTAACCCCTAGCCTACCCGACCCCCCAAAATAATAAAAATAAAGAAAGAAAGACATTTTTGGGGGTCGGCTAGAGGTTAGAGTACCAGCCTGCTAACCAAGTGGACCCGGGTTCGAATCCGACTCGAGGCATCTGGCTAAAATCTGATCCCTGGGTAGAGACAAATTAAAAAAATAATAATGATAAGTATCGTAAATTGGCTTATGGCTAGAAAGGCCGAAAAACCAAAAAAAAAGAAAGAAAATTTCGAAAGAAGATAAATTTGATTAAAACGTAGAATTATACCTATATCTATTGAGTTGATGGGAACGAATTGATCTTTTTTTATTTTTATTTTTTTATCTTCCTGCTTGAATTCAATTATCAAGTCGAATGAACCCGGATTAATTTACTCTGTTTTTCCTCTTGCCAACATTAGATTCGGAGACAAATTTACAGAAGCGTTGAAAAATTTGTTGTCATGGCTAACAATTTGATAGGAATGGGTCGTTGAACTGACAGGATTGCAAACATGAACCCCCCTGCCCCCCTTTACCATCAATGCACCCTCTTTAACAAAAAAGCAATTGGAAAAATTGGATATGATCCCACGACAAACAGTGGACATGCAGCTGAGAGAGAACTATTCGGGATTCAGTTACACGTTTTATGGCCTTTTGAAATGGTAAATAAGAGACTTGGCAAAAAATCAGCCGGGACTCTGATAAAATAGAAAAATGATGCCATTTCGAAAATATTATTATTCATAAAGAGAAACAATGAGGGTGTCCTCTGCTTAGTGCAAATAAACATATAAATATATTAACAAAATACAAATCTTTTAGAAAACAATCTTAAAAAAGTTTAATTTCTTTATTAATTCCGAGAATGTTTTATTTATATATATATATATATATATATATATATATATATCTAAATTTTTTGAGGATACAAATTCTCTTTTAAATGTGTTAGTTTTATTCTTTTTTGACAAAAAAAAACACATTTTATCTTTTATTTTTCTTTATTCTATTGTCATCCAGGAACGTTTCGACATTTACAAATATGTCATCTTCAGCTTATAACATTTCAATCATTACAAAATATACAATGACAACTTCTCATCACAAAACAACACACTCTCAAAAATTACATCAAAATGACATACCTTGGAACAATCTTAAGAGGGGAAAAATTTCCTCGCATCGAAATTATCACAATATGTAACATTATCCTTCTGCCCAACAATTATTTTTGCATCAACATTCAAATTCTATTTTTATCCCCACAAATCCATTTCCAACTTAAAACTCCATTGCCAACTCAACACACCAAATCCCCCCACAGACCCCAACTACTTTAATGATTTTAATTATATTTAAAATTCCCGAGTAATATTTACTACTGTGAATTTTAAGGTAGACACGGAAAATAATAGTAAATATTACTCGGGAATTTTAAATATAATTAAAAATCATTAAAGTAGTTGGGGTCTGTGGGGGGATTTGGTGTGTTGAGTTGGCAATGGAGTTTTAAGTTGGGAATGGATTTGTGGGGATAAAAATAGAATTTGAATGTTGATGCAAAAATAATTGTTGGGCAGAAGGATAATGTTACATATTGTGATAGTTTCGATGTGAGGGAATTTTTCCCATCTTAAGATTGTTCCAAGGTATGTCATTTTGATGTAATTTTTGAGAGTGTCTTGTTTTGTGATGAGAAGTTGTCATTGTATATTTTGTAATGATTGAAATGTTTTAGGCTGAAGATGACATATTTGTAAATGTCGAAACGTTCCTGGGTGCAATAGAATGAAGAAAAATAATAGATAAAAATGTGTTTTTTTGTCAAAAAAGAATATAACTAACACTTATTTAAAAGAGAATTTGTATCCTCAAAAAATTTAGATATACTATATATTTATTTAAAAATGTTTATTTTAAATCCAAAGTTTTCCGCAGGGATTCTCCCTTTATCAATGGAATTTGAAATTTTAAAACAAAATTTAAAAACACTCTGTTGCTTTTAAAATCCTAGTAAAAGCAACTTTTTTCATTTTTTCAAATTCCATTGATGAAGGGAGAAATTCTTCCGAAACGTATGTATTTAAAATAAACATTTTTAAGATTGTTTTCTAAAAGATTTTTATTTTTTTAGTATTATAAAACAATCAATACATTTTTTTTTCTTTTCATATAAATATAAATAGATATATACCAAATATAATAGGTATGTATAATTATAATTAAAAGTCACTGATTCCCGTTTAGACGTTGATTAGAATTCGTTGTAAGTTAATTGAGTACTCACAACCATCTTCAGGAGTGTTTAATATGTTAGACGTTTTTCTTTGGAGACGGACTGATATTTAGAATTTATTATAGCACAGGATTGGATGTAAGGCAGTCCAGAAATAAATAAGAGACTACTTCTAAAAAATAGTATTTATTGGAATTTTAAAAATATTATCTGTACACCAACAAACACTGAAGAGGGAGGATTACCATGTGCTTCCTTCATTGTTGACTTTTTTGAACCCTGAAGAAGGAGAGAAGATTCTCCGAAACATCAATTACAAAATATTATAAATGGAAAACATTTCCAATAAATACTCTTTTATTGGAAGTTTATATTTTATCTATTATTTCTCATGGGTTGATCAGATTGGAAATAGAAAATTCCGTATATTGTTATAGCAAACTAGCCACTTCAACGATTGCTATAGCTTGCTATAACATGAAAACAAATATATCCATTCGGGTAATTGAACCCATGTGAAAAAACATAAAATATATTTGATGATGAAGGTTAAACCTTCGAAACTATAGTTTAACAAATAACTTTATAAATTTTAGAGAGTTAGGTGACGGTTCAACTGGAAACATTTTTAATTAATAAGTACAAATAATAACACTGATCAACAAAAAATTCCCCTAAACCTAACAATGGATTCCAGTCGAGTTTCAAACGCTGATTATCATACAATTTCCCGATTTTTTACAACATGTCAGAGTTTTGAGATATGATCGGTCAAAATGACGGAAAAGGCCATTTTGACCCATTTTCGAGTCCCATTAAATATTAAACAGCAATATTTGAAATCAAAATATTTTGTTGACCTAATTCAAAACAGCTTCTTCTTTGATTTTCAAATTACCACTTGTTTGTAGCTCAATTAGAACTCCAGTTATAACTAAAAAACTAAAACTACGTGATTATAAACGATAAAAAAACATAGATAAAATCATATGGTCTTAGTTTTTTGGTTATAATTGGAGTTCTAATTGAGCTAAAAACAAGTGGTAATTTGGAAACCAAGGAGGAAGCTGTTTTCTATTACGTCAATAAAATATTTTGATTTCAAATTTTGCTGTTTAATATTTAATGGGACTCGAAAATAGATCAAAATGGCCTTTTTCGTCATTTTGACCAATAATATCTCAAAACTCTGACGTGTTGTAAAAAATCGGAAAATTGCATGATAACCAGCGTTTGAAACTCTACTGGAGTCCATTGTTAGGTTTAGGGGGAGAAATTTTTGTTTAATTTTTGTCGATCAGTGTAATTTATTTGTGAAACCTACCTTGAAATTTTTTTTTTGTATTTTATTGTTTGTATTTATTTTTCTTGATCTGTGTGATCTTGCTGACTACTGTTGTATATAATTCTGTAAAGCATACTTAAATAAATAAATACCTAGATGCCAGTGGTGTGCGGTCCATGAATGCCGTGGATGCTGCTCATCCCTAAAATTTCAAAACGTCAATAGAATTTTCATATCATGTAATAAATAAGCTGACGTGTTCTGATGTGGCCATCCACTTGACTTTATCATACAACCTGGCCCCTCACTTATATTTAATATTTAATAAAATTATTTATAATCATGTAGGGGGCCCACTGATTATGTATACAAAATTTGGTTGAGTTTGGTAAATGGCCAAGATAATCATTTTTTGACCCTAAACCCCACCACCCATCGATTTTGGGCGGTTAGTTTTGGGATTTTTAGACTTCTGGGGTCCCACTGATTATGTATACAAAATTTGGTTGAGTTTGCTCAAATAGCCTAGATTTTTAATTTTTAACCGCCCCCCCCTCCACCACCCTTAATTTTCTGTAGATATCCACCAAAATCTAATCAGGTCTTAATCTCAATGGACCAAAACTACGTGTGAAATTTGGTTTCGATATTCGCACTAGTTTTTGAGCTAGCTCGTCCACAAAAATTTGGTAACGCACAGACTAACTAACTAACAACCAAACAGACTAACAGACATTTTGACAAAACAATTATTATCTCAAAAAATATAATTTTATGTTCAGTTAGAGCTTTTTTGTAGACCGAAATGCCATGGTTTCGCTCAATATTTTTAATCAAAATAGTTTAAGCCGTTTTTGAGATATTTTGAAAAAAAACACTTTTTTATGCACGATTACAATACTTAACCATACCCTGTATGGTAAAATAAAAATTTGATGTTAAATTTGAAAAATAACAAAAAATTCTGCGTTTATCAATGAATTTTATGCAAAGAACCCAAAAATATAATAAAATTTAAAAAATTGAAGGGTTCTTTTTTGGACAGCATCCTCTGGTTGAAATGTCACCGGCCGCCACTCCTGTATACATATTTATATCCGTTATATATGTATAAATGAATATGTTTATTAGCATCAAACAGAAGACCAGCTCAACGATTCCCCTTTATTATAGTTTATTTTCAATATAATTCATTCAGAAGCTTCGAACAAAGACAAAATCAAATGACAAAACGTTAATAAATGACAAAATATTTTGTCTTTCAACTCGAATCTCTCCTAACTTTTCTTTTTCTTTATTTTAAAAAAACGATCCTGAAAATTGCTTCTTATTTTGAAAGTCGACAATCTATCTCAAAATTAAGCTGCTATTCTTTAGATTAGATCATTCTTTACATGCTATAATACATCAATATATATGATAACTAAGCTTGGACTGTATTAGACGACCCTTTTGCTCGTTCTTTGGAGCCAATCTTGGCGACGTCAAATATGAAATCCAGGTCCTTTAATTTATTAGAGAAATGTTTGAAGATGGGGGATGAAAGGTGGGGGAGGGGTTAATAAATATGCCCTTTGACGTCAGAGGGCCGGGACTCCCAGAGAGAGAAGGGAATCCCATCGACGGCGTCTTGCCGGCGCCAGACAAACGTCCTCAAGCAACGTCATGACGGATGGCGCCGGTCAGAGACTCCTCCAGGAGGGGGACCAATGTGTATTCTACTAATAATTCGCTCACCACTCTCATCTCTATTAGTACAAATCTCGGGTATCTTAAAAAGCAAGTTTCGATAGAAACGTTTCGGCACTAAAACGAATTTCTAAAACTTGTAACTCTCTATTACCCTAATAAAAGGGAGAGAAATAATCAAAAAGTTTCTTTTTTTTATTATATCATTCCATAAAATGGAATGGATTTGAATAAAGGGGTTCGATTGGAGAATATATTATACTATTACTTACTAAAGGAAATGTCCAATAGAAGTTAACAATTTTTTTTTTTATTTTTAGTAAATATTAAAACGTCACTCTAGAATTACTTTTAACAAATTGTCGAGCTTTTGCCGTAAGGATAAAAGTTGAGGTTGTTGAAACTTGATAATGGCCTCGGAAATGGCAAGTGAAACATCTAATACACCGGTTGGTGGACTCTTTGGTGTCAGGACTTCTTTATAGGAACATTACTTTTATATGTCATCGCTAATTCCCGTTTTAAAAAGAAATGTTTAATGGAAAACTATTTACAACCGAATCTCAAGAAGTCTAAAACCTCTAGGAATCAAATTTAATGTTTTTCTATTGAAAAAGTTTCTAAATTTATTTATTCGGAATATGCAAATTCTTACTTTCTACGGCTAGAAATTTTAGTGTTGTTTTAAAAGAACACTAAACATATTATTCGAAATAACTTAATTTAATTAGCATAAGTGCAAATTCTTGAAATAAACTATAAGCAGGAATTAAAATAAATTAATTTTATTATTCTAATATAATATATCAATAAGCCAATATATTTATTTTTTTCAATTTGTATGTATCGAGTATACCATATATAGTAATATAGTATTTATAATAATAGGCAGTACCTACGGGGCCCCGGAGGCTGCCAAGATTGCCCACGTTAGGCGGCTTAAGTATTAAATCAAAAAAATAAAAAATTTCTCAATTGTGTTTAAAACTGTTTGATATGAGAAAACAAATTATTTTAAACCATGATAACTCAAGAACAAAAATCGAAAGTTCGTTCTAGTGCAGAAATTTTTGAAGTTATTTTCGATTAGATTTTAGGCATTCCAATAAATAAATGAATTTTAGAAGTTGCGGCTCAATTATTTTTTTTCAATTTTAATTTGAATGTTTTTATTTCAATTTTAAGTCCTTGGCATTGTCATGATTAAAGCAAAAACGAACGCTTTTTTTTCAATTTCACTATTATTTTTACTTTACTATACAGGGTATAGTAAAGTATTGTAATCGTGCATGAAAAAAGAGTTTTTTGCTTTTTTTCGAAATATCTCAAAAACGACTGAAACTATATTGATTAAAAAAATTGAGCAAAACCATGGCATTTCGCTCTACAAAAAAGCCTTAATAAGTGAACATCGAAAAAATTATATTTTCCAGATAATAATTATTATGTCAAAATGTCTGTTAGTTATCCTATCTGTTAGTCTGTTAGTCTGTGCGTTACCAAATTTATATGGACGAGCTAGCTCAAAAACTAGTGTGAATATCAAAACCAAATTTCACACGCAGTTTTGGTGCATTGAAATTAAGAGCTGATTAGATTTTGGTGCATATCGATCCAAAATTAAAGGTGGTGAAGGGGGGTTAAAAATTAAAAATCTAGGCTATTTGAGCAAACCCAACCAAATTTTGTGTACATAAACCGTGGGCCCCTAGAAGTCTAAAAATGCAAAAACTAACAGCCCAAAATAGGGGTGGGGGGTAGAGCAAAAAATGAAAATATAGGCCCTTTTACCAAATTCAACTAAATTTTGTACACATAATCAGTGGGCCTCCAGAAGTCTAAAAATGCAAAAACTAACAGCCCAAAGGGGGGGAGGGGGGGGGGAGTAGGTTCAAAAAATGAAAATATAGGCCCTTGTACCAAACTCAACCTGATTTTGTATACATAATCAGTGGGATCCTAGAAGACTAAAAATGAAAAAACTAACCACCCCCCTACATTATTATAAATAATTTTATTAAATATTAAATATAAGTGAGGGGCCAGGTTGTATGGTAAAGTCAAGTGGATGGCCACATCAGAACGTGTCAGTTTATTTTATTTTAAAACCTGCCTTAATAGTTCATTACAAATTTTCTGATATATTAAAATTAAGAAATTATATTTGTGACAATATAATTAAATAATAAATAAATTTTGAATATTTTATTAAATTTAAATTTATAAGTAGGCCAACTCTAAACATAGTTGAGAGCGATAGTTCATTCCCCTTTCAGGACTATCAGCAAAATTTGCGAAAAATTTACAAAAGTTATCACTTTTTCTGATATATTTTCAAATTGAAATTTAAATATCCTTAAAACGTCACATAAAATATAATTCAGAATGATATTAAAGTGCTAAATTTAAGAAATTTAATATTTTTTGTAGAAAAATTGAATATTTAATGTTTCATTAATTGTATCCTTAATTAAAATTGTTAATTGAAATCGTAGGGATTTGAATAAAAATTAATTTGCAGAGATTTATTTTTTTATGTACAGAACGTTTCGTCATTTTATTTTTAACAATAATAGTCTACTATAGTACTTAGACTATTATTGTATAAATCATAAACTATAAAACGAGGAAGGATTAATTGAATATTATTGTTTTAACGAGGAATTATTAATTGAAATGTTTTTTTTCTCATAGTTTCAACCTTTCAACAGCATTAGGCAATTGAGTTATATTATAGCAACCCGCTGAAGAAGTCAAAAATAAAATGTCGGCACATAAAAAAATTAAACCCTGTTTGTAATTTAATTTTTATCCAACTCCCTACAATTTCAATTAACAATTGCACATTTAATTTATCAAATTTTTGAATATCCAAGCTAAATTATTTTCTGTTTCTGTTTAATCCTTACCTAAATATAATTTTATTGAAATATTGATTTGTAATAAATGAGGACTAAGTGAAAGACGTGTGATGTACCCTTGAATTTAATTTAAACAAAAACATTTTTTCAACAACTTTTTCCTCAAGTTTTAATAAGTTTAATATGATTTCAATTTAAAGGGGATTATTTAGATTAAACTCTCTTCTCAAGAAAATCTACTTAAGAACTTTATCCTAGGGGAATTTAATTTTTCTATTGAATTTCGATTTCTATCGTTCAATGTAAACATTTACAATAGAAGTGTAAGAAAAGTGACTAATTCCGATTGATTTTCAAAGAGGGTGGTGAATGTGGCGGGCTGTATAAAAAGGCGGAGAAATTCTTTATCAGCTAATCCACCCTGATGTTTTTTTTCACTTTGTTTCTTCAATCTGCGCCGAGCAATGCAAAAACAATTTTATCACGGCGCTTTGTTTGCCAGAGCTTGAAGTTTAATCTTATTTACCCCCGGCTTATTGGTCTTAACTCCACCAGGTAATGTATCGCGGGTTGATTTCACCCTCGGCATTATTCAGTAGAAAGAATAATAAATTACCTCGTATGAATGCAAAATATAGCAGATTATTATTTAGGCTGCAACATATTTGATTATTAAGTAGCTAGGGAAATTTTGGCCACACGTAAATGAATATATGCTATGGTGCTAGCGGATCAATGTATTTACCTACAAACATAAATATATACAAATCATTTTTATAAAAAAAAACTTGAAATTTTTTTTAACAAATTTAAAAAAAGTAGTTACTTAAAAAAGGGATTATAAAGCAACTACAAGCAAATAGATATTTCGAAAATAGACAATGAGCAGATTGTCTTGGAGATGAAAGTAACTTAATAAAAATTATATTTACAAGTAAATATTTTTCTTTCTCTTCGAGTGTCATACCCGAAACGGGTGTCGGCGCCTCTCCACATATACCTGTGCTGAGTGTCTTTAGTTGTTTTACACAAATATACGGGACCTACTTTTTAACGCTAGTTCTGAACGGCTAATTTGAAGAGGTCACTTGGCCATTATACTCTTGGTAGGTTGCCATTAATTTTCAAGAGGAGGCGACTGCAAATATCTATCTGCCGAGACTCGGTCTCGAACCAGAGATCTCCGACTCAGCGACCCGTGTTACCCACTGACCCACAGTCGCCTCATTTTTTTCATTATTTTTCTTTACCTCTTTCTAAAGAACAAATTTTCCATTAACAAAGGATCAATGGATTGATTTTCTAATATTTTCCAAAAATGTTTTATTTTTATTAAAATACTTCAATCTACAAGACAATCTGCATCATTGTCTATTTTCAAAATATCTATCTCAACAAAAACACATGTGTAAAAAAAGGCCAAGTTGGATTAATAAAAATCGTTTGCCAAAAAAAGTAGTGAGATCTAGTGCCCAGTTCAACATCATCAATTTATTAAATGGATCGAGAATAGGTATAGTACGTTCAATTAAAACGAATGTTTTTCATTTCACATGTACATCTATATTTATTGATTTCAAAATTTTGAAATTATTTTCTTAAAAATTGGATTTTACGCATTGTTATGTATGTGACTAATTATGTTACTATGGTAACATAATTCGTGAGATCATAATAAGAGAGGGTTGAAGAGCTAAAAGGAAGAGTTGGAGACCCTTTCAAAATAATAATTTAATGCGTAAAAGCCAAGTTTTAGGAAAATAATTTCAACTCTCAAATTTGTTAAAAAATATTCGAAACTATAGTCTCTAAAAAATACAAATGATTATCATATAGGTATATTGAAAAATATTTAATTGTTTGTTTAATGTATATAAATAAATAAAAAAATTCTAGGCATTTCAGGAGAAATTGTTCCTTTATCAATGGATATTTGAAAAAATAGTTGCTTTAAAAAGAAATGATAAAGCTATAGTATAATATTCTATTTTTTCAAAAATTTCAAATTTATATTGATAAAGGGAGAACTTCTCCTGAAACATATGGAATTTTAATTAACGTTCTGTAAAATTTCTGTTTATATATACATATTTATCAGTGGCGGGAGGTGACATTTCAACCAGAGGATGCTGGCAAAAAAAGAATCCTTCATTTTTTAAAATGGTATTTTTCTTTTGGCTCCTTTTTATAAAATTTGTCGATAAACACAGAATTTATGATTATTTTTCAAATTTAACATCAAATTTTTTATGAGATGGTCTGAAAGTACACTTGACGTTTTGAAATTTTAGGGGTGCGCAGCACAGATATTTATATTTATATGAAGCAATTCAAATCTTAAAAACTATAATCTAAGTATACGAGCTTTTTGTGCGTGCCTTCGGCACGCCCTCGGAGCTACGCTCTCAGAGCTGGTGCCCTGGCGGGCAGCGTCTCGGTCCAAAATTTTTATTCCTCTTAAAAAACCACACTCCAAATGTATACCTTTAAACTTCCGAAAATACATAGTCTCTTAAAAGTCTCCCTCATTTTCGTCCTGACACATCTACAGAAATGAGGCTCTAGATATGAATCTGAAACTATTTTTTTTTTCTATAATCTACAGCATTGTGATATTTTTTGTGTGGAAATATATTTATTTAAATAGGTGGGTTCGTGTGAGGAGGAGAATTATATTATATCATTTTTTTAAAATTTGGGATCGATAATCGATATGAGGCTCCAAATATTTAAAAGAGATCAGGTGTTGTTTGTATGACAGGTTGTTCCAGTATTGCCATGATAAACACGGGCATGTGTCTCTTAAGTCGTTTAATTTTGTAAAGATCAAAAAATAAGAATAACAAAATTTAGATTTTTAAAAAATTAAAAAAAAAGTGGCAAATTATTAAAAAATAAACAAATAATATATAAAATATGAATCAAATAAGATGTGATTAATTTCTTCTTCTGTGCGCAAAGAAAAGCGAATTGAATATTTAATTTTTGAGTAGTGAGGGGGCGGATGAATAATTATCAATATATTTAATTTTAATATAATGATGCTAGACCGGTTTTATTATATTTTAAACAATTTTCGATGCTCTTTTAAATTAAGAGAATTTAAAAGACCGAGTAAAAGAGCATCGAAAATTGTTTAAAAAATAATATATTTAATGTTTCTTAATTTAAAATCAATTGGAATCTTTCATTTCAAATTTGCCGCAAATATACCGACGGCATCAGCGCTCCCTGTCGGCAGCATTACGTGAGCGTTGCTGCAAATTAATCTGGACTATTATATATATATAATAACAAATAAATTTTATATCTATATATCAACGGGCGGTGACTTTTCAACTAGGGGATGCTGTTCAAAAATGAACCCTTCATTTCTTTTAATTTAATTTTATTCTTATCTCATTTCTTTTGCAAATTTCATCGTCCACAATATTTGAATACGGCATTATAGAATTTTTCGTTATTTTTCAAATTAGATTTTATATGACATGGTATAAAAATAGAGTAAATGTTTTGAAATTTTAGGGATGCGCCGCATCTAATACAATATGATTTCTCTTTAAGAAATAAAATCATTAATTCTTTATACTACAAATAAATGAAAAATTAAAAAGTGGATTTACCATACTATTTTGTTTTTTAATTTTTGTTTTATTTATTTGTTTGATTCACCTATTTGAATTCTAAATACACCAAGCTCTGTTTTGTATTTGTTGAATATTTGAAAAAAAAGTTCTTAATCAAAAGTAAGCTTTTTTA
Source organism: Forficula auricularia (assembly GCA_024734495.1). Lineage (NCBI taxonomy): Eukaryota > Metazoa > Arthropoda > Insecta > Dermaptera > Forficulidae > Forficula > Forficula auricularia. Next base: position 1,291,916 of record JALMQS010000081.1, read on the forward strand.
CTCAGATTTTTTCTTTTCCAGTGGACAACCTAATTCGAAAACTCAACGAGATTTAATTTAAGGGATTAAGTTTTGAAAACTTTTAAGGATTTATTTTTACATCAGGAAGTAAATAAGAATTGAGGTTGGAAGAAGAAGAAATCGGCTTAGACGAGAAAGACGACAGCTCGACTGTCACTGGAGAGTCAATTGGCATTGGGCAAGAGGGCAAGACAGAAACAGCTGGAGAGGAGGGTTTCCAGAGATGAATTTGAGCGAAACTTGATTAAAGTTTCAAGTGATAGGAGGTGATGTTCTTAACTGGGCGAATCAACAGAACTTCCTTCGGGAAGAACAAGAAGACCATTTAATAGAGTCCCAAGTAGGCAAACTGTTTACACAGGATCAATATTTCAATTGCGAGAAAACAAGAAAGTTTTCCAAATTTTATAATTAAATTAATTTTTGATGAGTCAAAGATCAGTGGTTGTGACGTTTTCATCCAAGATCAACAATAGATAAATAGTGGAGAGTCATCAGAATTTTTCGAATTTTCGCCATCTCTTTTAAAGTACCTATATAAATAAATAAGTTGACGTGTTCTGATGTGCCCATCCACTTGACTTTACCATACAACCTTGCCCCTCACTTGAATTTAATATTTAATAAAATAATTTATAATCGTGTAGGGGTGGGGGGGGGGGGTTAGTTTTTGTATTTTTAGATTACTGTGGGCCCACTGATTATGTATACAAAATTTTGTTGTGTTTGGTACAAAGGCCTAGATTTTCATTTTTTTGACCCCCCGCCCCCCTTTGGGCGGTTAATTTTTGGATTTTTAGACTTTGGGGTCCCAATGATTATGTATACAAAATTTCGTTGAGTTTGGTAAATGGCCAAGATTTTTACTTTTTGACCCCCCTCCCCCCATTTTGGGCGCTTAGTTTTTGCATTTTTAGATTTCTGGGGTCCCACTGATTGTGTATACAAAATTTGGTTGAGTTTGCTCAAATGGCCTAGATTTTTAATTTTTTACCCCCCTCCACCCCCCTTAATTTTAGGTCGATATGTACCAAAATCTAATCAGCTCTTAATCTCAATGGACCAAAACTACGTGTGAAATTTGGTTTCGATATTCACACTAGTTTTTGAGCTAGCTCGTCCACAAAATTTGGTAACGCACAGACTAACAAGACATTTTGACAAAACAATTATTATCTCGAAAAATATAATTTTTTCGATCTTCACTTATTAGGGCTTTATGTAGACCGAAATGTCATGGTTTTGCTCAATTTTTTTAATCAAAATAGTTTCAGCCGTTTATGAGATATTTCGAAAAAAAGAATGAAAAAAACCACTTTTTTCATGCACGATTACAATACTTGACCATACCCTGTATATTAAAGTAAAAATATCAAATATGCGAGATTCACATTCAATTAAAATTTCATCAGCTTTTAACTTATTTATCTAGAATACAAATACCACTCATTATTGATTCATAGCTTAAATTGAGAAGTGATGGAAGGCAACCCAAGGATAATGAAAAAATACAATCCCGAATAAAATTTTAAGACGAAATTTATTTTATTTGGAATTGTATTTATTCATTCACTTCTCAATTTAAATTCTATCAATCCGTCTCTCTAAACAAAAAATTCTTCTGTGTTAATATTGAATCATAACATTTTTCCTGAATATCTACTCTGTTAAAAAAATTATAAATTTATTATATGTTTACAATACAAATAGAAAAGAAATTTACAAGATTTCGTATAGTAAAATAAAATAGGTACTATATTATATTGGTAAAATCACATTAACTCATTGCAAAAATACAAAAATAAATTTAACTTTACTTTTTTGTATGTTGTAAGATTACAATACTGGTATGTGATATTACTAAAAAGTTTTGAGGTTGGACTTCCCATTTTTTGTAGTAAAATTATAGAAGAAATTTTTAAAAGTGTTCTTATGCCAAGAACTTGAAAAACAGGAAGTTTACTTTTAATTCGAAGAGGCTCTCAATACAAAAGATTTTTTAAAAATGAAAATTTTAAAGGGACAAAATATAGAATAAAGTTTAAAACGCGGTTTAATTTTAAGATAACTACTGGAGCGATAATCTTCAATATATTTCTGAAAATTACTTTCAAACCGTAAATGCTGGTTAGAACTATTTTTTAAAAATTCAAATTTTAAAGGGAGGAAAAAATAAAAAAATAAAATATTACGGTTTTATGACGATTTCTCTCGAGCTACTCGATCTAATAGCTTGAAATTTGATACTGAGGTTACTTTTAACATATGAATAAATGCCTGGTAAAAATTTGAGCAGATGGGAAATGGGGGGGGGGGGGGGGCAGGAATTTAAATCGTTTTACCATTGTGATTATAATTGCATTGTGTGAGATTTTTGAGTAGAATGGACGATAGATTGCATAAATATTAATGAAAAATACCTATATGATGTTTGTACTTCATTTTGTAATACGATTCGAATTTTAGGTTTCTAAAAGAATACAAGAAGTATGAAGATGTTCGAATTAACGAACGAAACGTTGCGATTAGGGAATAAAATAATAAAAATTGGTTCTTTATTCCTTCTCATATTGATTTAAATCATCTGCCTGAACCAAGATAATTTAATACTAGAAAATTTTAATTTTTTAATTTTACTATGGGTTTCCTAACCCCCATTTTTTTTTTTTTTTTTTTTTGTAAATAAAGCAGTTAATTAAATCATCATTACTTTAGAGGGTAATTTCGGTTATCTTAATCTAGGGCTGGTTTTCTTCCGTCCTCTTTATATTTAATAAAGAATTTACGAGCTTTCTTCCATCATCATCTTTCTTGTCGTTGGGAAATTAATCCGGTCGACTTGTTGAATAAAACCCCTCTAGTCACTCTAGAACCGGAATTTTTTTTCTTTTCAGTGAGAATTGAACTAAATATCCCGGGGGGTGAGTGGAGGGGGTCTATTAACGAGGGTTGTAATCGCCACTCGCCAACAATCGTTCCTTTCTTTCGAATTCAAAAGTTGAATGGCGTGGAGGACCCTTGCGTCGTCAACGGCGCCTCCGAGGTGTTTATTGCCCTCGCGAGAGGCCATTTCCGTTTCCGACTTGCCAGGGAAAGATTCTTTCTTCGTTCCCTTGGCACTTTTTCTTTATTTATACGAGAGAGGTAGGTCTTGTGGTCTGACCTGGGCTAGGTATTCGAAACAAGAACACCAATAGGTACGAAATAAAAAATTGGAGGAAAAAGGGATACTTTTTCAAGACTCGAAACGCGGATTGCACTTTTGGTGAATAAATAATTTAAATCAGGGCGGTCAAACGCGCGGCCCGGCACTGAGATGTGTGTTGCTCGACATGAAATTATAAAGATATTTTAATGTACCTACTCATGCGCATGCGGCCCAGCACTGAGATGTGCGCGGCCCGACATTAAATTATAAAGATATTTTAATGTACCTATTCATGCGCATGGAGCCCAGCGTTGAGATGTGTGCGGCCCGACATGAAATTATAAAGATATTTTAACGTACCTACTCATGCTCATGCGACCCAGCACTGAGATGTGTGTGAATCGACATGCAATTATAAAGATATTTTAATGTAGCTACTCATGTTCATGCGCCCCAGCACTGAGATTTGTGCGGCCCGACATGAAATTATAAAGATGTTTTAATGTACCTACTCATGCTCATGCGCCCCAGCACTGAGATTTGTGCGGCCCGACATGAAATTATAAAGATGTTTTAATGTACCTACTCATGCTCATGCGGCCCAGCACTAAGATGTGTGTGGCTCGACATGAAATTTTAAAGATATTTTAACGTACCTACTCATGCGCATGCGGCCCAGCACTGAGATGTGTGTGGCCCGACATGAAATTTTAAAGATATTTTAACGTACCTACTCATGCGCATGCGGCCCAACACTGAGATTTGTGTGGCTCGACATGAAATTATAAAGAAATTTTAATGTACCTACTCACTGTAAAACATATCTGATATAATTTGACCTGATATTTTTTTTTTCTAAAGTAAGAAGAAATTGAAAAATCTCCCCAAAAGTTTCGAAGAATAAAAGGCCAGATTTTAAATTTTGAATGTGAAAAAAATATATCAAGATTTTCAAAAAAATAATGATAATTTTGGCATATTTTGACTTTATTTTTATTAGATATAAATATTTTACCTGCAAACTTTCTGATTGAATATTAATTAAACTGCAATCAGACATTCAATTCAAATATAAATTTAATAATAATGTCTCTTTACTAGAATTCCATAAAAATTATCTACTCAAAAAAAAAATATTCCTAGTTTCACAATATGTATTGATTTTTTGAAAATATCAACTTACATATACGTGAAGATGAAGAAGCTATTTTCAAGAATTATAAAAGCAAAATTTTAACCTCAACTATCAAGTAAAAAAATAATGAAGTTTCGAATATTTAAAAATTTGAAGTGCTAAAAATGATTTAAAATTAAAATCCTGAAGGAAAAGAACTCAAAACTATTATCTTATGACATTTTTTTTCTTTGTCGTGGTAGATATCATTATTCTACATTATTTTTTCATTAACAAATATCAATAGAATTAGTATATTTTATATGCGGCCGGAGGCATTTGTTTTTTCTGTAAATTCGGCCCATGTAAGCCAAAAGGTTGGACACTCTTGATTTAAATGATAAATATCTAAATCTAATATTCAGTTAGGTATAATATTTTCTTATCTAGAGTCAAAAGACCGTTCCTAAAATAATATGAATTAAAACAGATCTGAGCTTGTATTTTGCTTAGAGCTTTATGGTTCAAAAACGTTTAAAATTGGATCTTTTCACATTTTTAGGGTGAAACGTAAAATTAGAGTCACCCAATGTCTATTAAGATCTTACCTCATCATATATCATCCAAGTCAGTGTGATGTAATTTATTATTCTATTAAATGTGATGTTGCAAATTGAATTAATCACGTGGCGTCTGGCTGGAGAGGCCACACGGTGTAATCGAAGAGGGTCACGAACTGTCAGATGCCCTCCTTTAGTAATTCCATTCTGACTAATTGGAAAGACAAGTTTAGGCCAATGTATGTACTATTTTATATATAGGATAAAACCATGTATATTTCACATTAATAATTAATATAAGTATATAATAAACATACTATTGCTGTTGTCAGAAGCTTCTTTTTACCACCAAAGAGAATTGTCGTTTAAAACACAATGGAAATAAGCTGACGTGTTCTGATATGGCCATCCACTTGACTTTACCATACAACCTGGCCCCTCACTTATATTTAATATTTAATAAAATTATTTATAATCATGTAGGGGAGGGGGTTAGTTTTTGCATTTTTAGATTACTGTGGGTCCACTGATTATGTATACAAAATTTGGTTGAGTTTGGTACAAGGGCCTAGATTTTCATCTTTTGACCCTACAAGCCCCCCTTCCCTCTCCCACCATTTTGGGATTAGTTTTTGTATTTTTACACTTCTGGGGTCCCACTGATTTGTATACAAAATTTGGTTTTCTCAAATGGCCTAAATTTTAAATTTTTAACCACTCCTCCAATTTTGGGTCGATATGCACCAATATCTAATCAGCTCTAAATATCAATGGACCACAACTACGTGTGAAATTTGGTTTCGATATTCACACTAGTTTTTGAGCTAGCTCGTCCACAAAAATTTTGTAACGCACAGACTAACAGACAACCAGACTAACTAACAGACATTTTGACAAAACAATTATTATCTCGAAAAATATAATCTTTCGATGTTCACTTATTAGAGCTTTTTTGTAGAGCGAAATGCCTTGGTTTCGTCCAATTTTTTTAATCAAAATAGTTTCAGCCGTTTTTGAGATATTTCGAAAAAAATGAAGGAAAAAAACACTTTTTTATGCACTATTACAATACTTGACCATACCCTGTATGGTAAAGTAATATGACGAATGGGACTCTAACCCCGAGAGAATTTGGTGATACTCGCTTAGTCTGCTTCCCGGGTGAGCCTAGTATTAAATTCACGCAAAAATTTTCATTTTTTTTTCTCTCATTGTTTTGAAAAATGTCAGAAACGTTGAGAAAAATCATTTACCACCATGATTTTTTCATGTGTGCCTGGATTCAGATATCTATTTTTTTATTGTGCTGCGCAGGAGGTGGCCTCCTCTGACAGAAAGTTACAAGTTTGGTTAAAATATTTTGATTGGTATTTTATGCAAATGGCATTTTGGCAAAGATAAAATTTCATAGGGTAGGTCATTAACTGACTTGGGATAAATCCCTTGTCACTGGGTTTAATTTTTTTTATTACATAATACATATAAAAAATTATCAATTTTGACCCACCATTGAATGTGTAGAAATTTAAAAGAAAACCCCTCATCGCCCTATAAGTTAGGTTGTTAACTTAAGAGCGAACAGTTGTAGAACGTGTGCTAAAATGGCCCTTCCTAGAATAATAGAAATTAATCTCTAGTCTAGTAGTCTGAAACAGACCTGGACTTGTAATTGACATCATTACTTGGCTCTACAGGAAGAGAGATCTATGTAACCAGCGCCCTTTTTCTGGTCAGTTTCTCAGATGGAAAGAATCGCTCACCCGCAAAATTATTATAATAAATAATAAATAATTTTTAAGAAAAAAATAAAACCGACTTTAAGAAATTAGATGCAACAAATAAAATACACTAAAAGGTATAAAATAATTATTATCTTATTTAGTTACAACTAAACTACGAAATATTAACATGAAATTACTTTTTGACAATCCACCAGTCTTCAAGGTTTTACAAGCCTCATCTGCCACAAGAATTTTACTTTTTGAAGTTGGACCCAAACAAACTAAACCTATAAGCGAGCGTGCCAACCAAACGTACTAAGGGCCGGTTGTTTGTCGCAAAGTAAATGCTTTTTACCACTAACCAAGGGTTGATGGTAAATGGAGGGACAGCCCCTCCATTTACCATCTACCTTTGGTTAGTGGTAAAAAGCATTTACTTTGTGACATACAACCGGCGCAAGTAAGATCCGTCGAGTGCGATTCATAAAAGGTATCTGTTTGGCACCGACATAAAAAAGTAATTTCATGTTAATATTTCGTCGTTTAGTTGTAACTAAATAAGATAATAATTATTTTTTGAAGTCGGTTTTATTTTTTTCTTAAAAATTATTTTTATTTTTCTCTTTTTAGTGATGTTATTAATAGTGATCATATCATCAGAACTTGACCAAAATAATATGGCACTATCCCTAAAATACCCCCTTTCCAATAAAAAAAGAATCATCGAAATCGGTTCATAAACAAAGAAGTTAGTCCTGAACTTTTTACTTTACCATATAGGGTACGGTCAAGTATTGTAATCGTGCATGAAAAAAGTGGTTTTTTCCTTCTTTTTTTCGACATATCTCAAAAACGGCTGAAACTAGATATTTTGATTAAAAAAATTGAGCGAAACCATGGCAATTCGCTCTATAAAAAATCTCTAATAAGTGAACATCGAAAAAATTATATTTTGCGAGATAATAATTTGTTTGTCAAAATGTCTGTTAGTCAGTCTGTGCGTTACCAAATTTTTGTGGACTAGCTAGCTCAAAAACTAGTGTGAATATCAAAACCAAATTTCACACGTAGTTTTGGTCTATTGAGATTAAGAGCTGATTAGATTTTGGTGCATATCGACCCAAAATTAAGGGGGATGGAGGGGGAGCTAAAAATTAAAAATCTAGGCCATTTGAGCAAACTCAACCAAATTTTGTATACATAGTCAGTGGGACCCCAGAAGTCTAAAAATGCAAAAACTAACCGCCCAAAATGGGAGGGGGGGGGGTTAGGGTCAAAAAATGAAAATATAGGCCCTTGTACCAAGCTCAACCAAATTTTGTATATATAATCAGTGGGACCCCAGAAGTATAAACATGCAAAAACTAACCCCCCCCCTACATGATTATAAATAATTCTAGGGGGAAGGTTGTATGGTAAAGTCAAGTGGATGGCCACATCAGAACACGTCAGCTTATTTCTTTTGATTTTTAAATTTGACATTGAAAAAGAGAGAAATTCCCCTGAAACGATTGGTTTTTAAATAAACGTGTTTTGGATTGTTTTTATAAAAGATTTGTATTTTTTTAATATATATTTATGGTATCAATATGTTTATGTTTATTTGCATTAAGGAGAGGACAACTTCAGTGATTTCTCTTTATACTACTCTATAATATTTAACTTTTTTCAAATTTATATTAAAAAAAAAAAGAAAAAAAATCATTTTTATTGAATGATAAATTGTGCTGTAAATAAAGATTTTCCGTTTCAAGTGAAGAATGAAAAATCTTCTTGATTCCTTTATAAATTTAATGGTTAAATAATATGGAAGGGCGAGTGACGTCTATTATCAAGATCCTTTCTCTCTCTCTCTCTTTTGGTTGCTGAAGATGAATTGGAATCAGATATCGATAACGGCACTTTGGAAAATTCTCCCTGTAATTTATTAGCGGTGCTTGAATGGCGATGTTTAATGGTCGCTGGTTTACTGGTTTGCCGTTTGGCGTTGCCTTGGTCAAAAGGAGAGTGAAGTTTGGTGGTTTTGCAGCAGCCAAGTGAAAGGGTGGAAGGAAGAGCGACCCCCGTCCCCCTTCTCACCTGCCGGATTAATCAAACTTGAAGACGCGCACCCCTTGCAAGGGTGGCAGTAATTACAGGTTATTTGACGGCAGATTCATCATCCCTTTTTCCTCTTCTGATGGAGACAGTTGCCTTGACGTCCAACCACCACCATTCATTTGCCCCCACTCACCCCTCATGATATCATTCATTCATATTCGCAAATTAAGAAATTAGGCGAACGAGATCTTTAGAGACTGCTAAAAGTACTGGTGGATTCGAAATAAGGGTAAACTTTCTTATCAAATTTTGATATAACTATTATTATCATTTCCGTCCATAATTTGTATCAATTTGAAAGTTTATAATACGAAAATAAGGACAATGTGTGACTTTTTTATTTATCAGTCAACGTTTCGTCGACTTTACCGACTTCTTCAAATATATAGAGTAAACTTTCGTAATTTAATTTTAACAATGTTTCACTATAAACCAACACCGCGTTCCCTAATAAGTCATGCCACAGATTCGCCTAAATTGTCTTGTTATCTTCGTTACCATTGAAGACCATCAGAAACACAAATTTCAAATGGCATGACTATTTGAAGCCCTGAAGAAGTCGGCAAAGTCGACGAAACGTTGGCTGATAATTAAAAGAAGTCATATATAAAAATTTGTCCTTATTTTCCTATTATAAACTTTCAAATTTTGATATAACCATGGCGGTCTAAACTTACCATAATTAAAATTATGGAAAGTTTTTGTGGTGTTTCAGAGAAATTAAAGATTTAAAAAAGTTCAATCATTCCACCGCTAATAATAACTCTATCCCCGTTCATTTCGAAAGAAAATGCCTTAAATTGGATCTCTTAGAATCCCTGGAAATTAAAATAGCCCTCTCAAATAATTCAAATATTTTAAATAACCAATTAGAAGTGCATAAAAATACAATTATTGATTATATATTATAATAAATTAACTAAACATTCCTTCTATTGTTCACACATTGAATATATTAAGGTAATTGTACCCTCTCAGTCACTTTTCCAGTTGTACCCTGTCACGTACGTTCCCATTCTTTATTATAATAGTAGGTAGAGCTTCCCTTCAGCTGGTTCAAAACTCAATTTTTCCATTTGTCGAAAATATTAATTCTTAGAACAACTTCCCTTCTTACCCCTACTTTCCCCTCACGACATACATTTCAAAAAAAAAAAAAATTAAAAAAATTGTTATTTGTAAAATTATTTTTCCATTGTATAATCAGTTTACTTTGACTCCTGATGATGGACTCACCCCCGAAATATATCGAATTCAAAACTCAATTTTGTTTTATTTCTTTTTTGTGAAACCTACCTCGCATCTTGCTCAAGTTTTATTATTATATTAAAATGTTTCACCTAGAACCATCACCTAACTCATTAAAAAATATTTAAAAAAGTGTTTATGAACCTCAATATATCTATAATAAAAATCTACAAAATTATTTATCCATATTTGAAAAAATAAATGTTAACAAAATTTGATAGTAAAAGTAGCTTCAGCAATATATAAAATACACTTAAATGTAGAACCATTCAAAATACTAATCAATAAAATTTTGTTTTTGTAATTATATTTATATAAAATAATTAAATTATAATTATAATTAATTATGTGGATATTGATGAGGCAGTCCAAAAAAAGAAGAAGATAATTTACACTATCTTTTTATTCATAAAACCGACGTTTCGGAGGCTATTCCCTCCTTCTTCAGGGTCTGTAATTAATTGGAATGGGATTTGGCCATCATTACAATCAAGATCATTACAAATTATTTTTTTATATAAATACAATTAATATATAATTATATGGTATACAAATTTTTAATCAAAAATATATTCTACTCACTTTGAAAAGTCAGTGAAGGAAATCCAATGCGGCATTCCCCTCTGTCTCCTCTTTCAGTGGCAGTAACAATAATATATTGTATTTCATTATCAGCAGAATCTTTTTTGGACTGCCTCATCAATATCCACTTAATTCACTTATCAGTCCGTCTCCAAAAATTACTCCAATCTTATAATTAATTATTATTAATTATATTTAAATAATAATTCATTTTTAGAATACAAAAATTATGTATATGTTACATAGGGGGCATGAGAATTTTAGTTTGGCTAGGTGGGAGATGGCACAAAAAAAGGTTGGGAAACACTGACATAGACAGTCTATCTTATCTACTCCTGAAGATGGGTTAACCACGCCAAATAATAAGGCTAATAAAAACTTTTTTAAATCTTTAATTTCTCTGAAACACCACAAAAACTCCCCTTAATTTTAATTTACATAATGTTTCACTAGAAACCTACACCGGACTATAATTCCAATTTAATTTAAAGTTAATTACTCGGATTCACGGGAGGCAATCGTAGATTCCGATTCATAAGGTTTTGCACTACCATATATTCTCCCTTGACAAAGGGTTACAAAATTTATTTGTTTCTATATATTTTATCGAAATTATATTTTTTCATCTCTTTATAAAATACTCCTTAAAAAAGAATTTTTTTTTTAAATTAAACTTTATTTTACTATCGATAATCATTATTTTGGATATTGATCAATATCCAAAATAATGTATAAGGAGGGTGGAGCTTTTGCAAAATTTCTCTTTTAACTAACGGTGTGATTATTTTCGTGATTACACTGATCATCAAAAATGTTCATCAGTAATCCTAACAATGGATTCTAGTAGAATTTAATTCGCTGATTCTCATCGAGTTTTTCTAATTTTTTTTTTTTTTTTTTTTTTTTACAATATGTCAGGTTTATGAGATGTGATGTGCTCAATTAGAACTCGATTTATAACTAATCAAACCAAGAAAACATGTCCTTATCGATGTTTATAATCTTTTAAAAATGTAGTTTTAGTGTTTTGTTTTCAATCAAGTTTTAATTGAGCTATAAACAAGCAGTAGGTAAACTGAAAATCAAAGAGGAACCTTTTTTCTATCAAAGAAATAAAATATTTTGATTTTAAATATTGCTGTTTTATATCTATAGCGTTTCAAATATAAACCAAAATGGCATTTTTAGGTATTTCAAAAACATCTCAAAACTTTAAACAGTTGAAAAAAATCGGAAAATAACATGAGAATCAGAGTAAAAAAACTAAGATAAATTCTTAGATTTTCTGATGGAAATTTTTGTCCAGCAGTATTAATAAAAAAAAAAATAATAATAATATTTTTCTATTCCTACATAAAAGACTAATTTAATTTATAAGGGTTAAATTTTAAACCTACTCTTGAATCTGAGACGACTAGCTAAATGAGGATTTAGTTCCCGAGGCCAAGGGGGTAGAAAAAAAAAAAAAAAAGGGGTAAAATTTTCTTTGAAGTGAAATTTTATTTTACTGACAAAATGAAGAAATCACTCATAAAGGGGATTTGTAAGAAATTTTAACTTAATTAAGGGTGCAAAATGTGATTTTTTTTCTTAGATATTTTAACGAAATTATATTTTTCTATCCCTACACAAAATACTTATTTAAATAAAAGTATACTGGAAATCATGATTAAAAATTGATTTTTCATTTCCTCTCAGACAATCATTTCTTTTCCCTTTCTCCCGGGTATACCGAATTTAGATTTTTCTCTCTCTAAAACAAATTTTCCCTTGGCTACATTCTCGATCAATCCGACTCCTAAAATTGAATTAAAATCTAACAAAATTTTTAATACTGAAAAAAATAACTTGTAAATTTTATGAAAATTATTTAAATCTTTATGCTTTATAGAAGGCTTCAAAATTCAGATCCACCAAACCCTGCGGCTATAATCCATTTTTTGAATATTTTAAAAAAATTCAAAACAACTTTCTTTTTGTTGACTCCTCAGTGAATTTTTTATTCTCTAAAGCTATATAAAAAGAGCAATTTTTGATAACCCTTTTTTGAATTAATTTGTAAATCCATTATTCATAATCATAAGAATATTCAATGGAATTGATAATAATCTACTTTATTAAATTTTCCTTTTATTATATCTTTCTCTTATCATTTCTCTTTGAATAAGCTAAAATAAAGGAGAAGAAAAAAAACCCACCAAATAATATCAAAAGAAACGAAAACGCCTGCCTCTTTGTTCTCCATAACCGTTAACCATGAATCAAGAAAATTAAAATGGTTTCTATAATAAAAATAATCGTAGAACTTCTAGTTTCGTTGAAATGAAAAAAATGCCGACCACTTTAAAAAATCAAATTGATTGGTTTATTTTTATTGAAAAAATAACGAAAATAATATTTTATATATTGCTATGGTAAATCTATGGAGATGTTATTTTTGTTTGATATCATTTCAATAATAAAATTGGTAAATCTATGGAGATGTTATTTTTGTTTGATATCATTTCAATAAAATAATATTAGAATGACATCTCTGAAATACAGAAAGTTTAGTCGCACCCCGGCAATAATAATATCACAATTCAAAAATTCACGAATTTGAGTTAATTTGAGTTAATTCGTGCATTTTTGAATTGTGACGTTATTCTTGCCGGGGTGCGATAAATATACTGGTATTTCAGAGATGTCATTCTAATACTATACCTATTTTATTATTGAAATGATATCAAACAAAAATAACATCTCCATAGATGTATACCACTAAATAAAATCTTATTTTCGTTATTTTTTCTGGCACATTGACACTTCTGCAGTTACAAAACTGACGTCTAGGTAACGGAAGTGTCGTTCTAGTAAGCAGTCAATTTGATTCCCACCAACCAAAAATAGTGTCACATTATATTTATTACTGTGAGATTATGACAATACTTTGTGATTTTTGCTTAAATACTGACACTTTTCGAGTTGTGACAGTCTTCATCAATGAAGCTAATAAACTTCTACATTTCTAATTATTGACAGAAAGCCATAATTAACACATTTTTATGTTATGTTCAAGAAGAATGACAAAACTCAAAGTACTATTTTCTTTAGCCTAGGAAAAATATGAAGGTACGTAAAGTGTATAAAATAAGTAAGTATCTTAATTTCTAAATAATAAAAGTACACGTTGCAGTAATTGCCCTTTCTAAACTATTTGTACTTTGATTTCACAATGTAAGTTAACTTTATTTTTGCTGTACTGTAAAATGAGTTCTTTTGAGCTATTACTTTATTCTCTCCGGGTTGCGATATGTGTATGTTTATTTGCCTCAAGCAGAGAACAGCCTCTTTGTTTTCTTCTTATAATAAATAAAGGGCAAATCTCAATTAAATTAAATTTAAATGGCAATATATTAGGGTGGTTCTTATTCTGGATATTTTCGAATTTTTACGCGGACAAGGGCTCATATGGTTCGAAATAAATAAATAAAAAAAAAATATCCCCTAAGTTTCGTTTCTCATCTAAATAACATGGGGTTTTGGGCAATAAAATATCAATTTTTTATTCAGGCCAAATTAATGGTTCAAAAAATTTGAAACTCTGTAGACTTTATCCTTAAAATACTAGCTATCCATCAGAATTATTACAGATTTTTAGCTACTAAATTTTGGAGTTACAGCTAGATAAAATACTGCTATATCTTAGTGTTACTAAGTTATACACTCCAAAATAATAATAGCTAAAAATTCTGAGCGATAGCTACTATCATAAGGGTATTGTCTACAGAGCTTCAAATTTTTTGAACCATTACTTTGGTCAGAATAAAAAATTGATCTTTCAGTGGCAAAAACCCCATTTTATTTAGATGAGAAATTTACATCGCACAGGTTTATAATTGAGATAGAGACTTGAAACTTGGGGGGAATTTTTTTTTTTTTTTTTTTGAACCATATGAGCCCTTTGCGAGTAAAGATTCGAAAATACTCAAAATAAGGACCAGCCTACTATATATTTATTATAATAAATATATTGAGCCCCTCTATATATTTGAATTCCTGTGTACGCCATGCTCTGAACCAAGTTTTACCGAATTTCTAATCATATTTGATATTTTTGCGAATAATTCGTTTAAATATGGCTTTAACACTGTGAGTTGGTTAAATAATAATCCAACCACTTGCTATACAAGAGACGACTTCCTTTCTCTCCTTTTAGACATATATTATCTTAATAGAAACAGCAAGATAAAAAAAAAAATATATATCTAAGACTTGTGTGATTGAAAATTCAATTTTGAGGTTGACTGCTTCGCGAAAGACTCTCGTGCAGAACCCCCCCTCCCCCCACCTGTCTCTATCTCATCTTTTTAGGGGGATGCTCTGATCCCGATCCCTTGTGCAAAGGCAGCCAAGCCTCTTCAACATTGTCTCTGCCTTGTCACCAATCTGTTGTTGTTGAGGGGGTCGCCATCGAACAAAAAAGGAGGTTCGTCAACGACCCCCCCCCCCCTCTTGGCTGCTGGCTGACAACCAAATTCCCAACAAGAACAAAAATAAAAAAAAATCAATGTCTCAACGATAAGAAAAAATAAAAAAGAAAGCAAAACAGCTTCGTCCCCATTGCTCAACAATTCGAGGGGGTTTGCTGACGAACACTTGTTTTGTTTTTTCTGTCATTTGTCTACCCTCTTTCTCACCCCTTTTCTCTTATCAATCCATTAATATTGTACATTTTTTAATCTATTGTAAAAAAGAAAGCAAACGTTGAATTTTTATGTATTGTTAAGTTTATTTTTATTTTTATTTTTACAAAGTTGGCGGGGTATTTACCAAGGCTAAAATTTATGTAAAAAGGTTGTTATATATACAATATTTACAAAGGAATGTAATGTAAGTCCGGCTTTATGGATGGAAATCAATGCATGCCACTGGGTGGTTCACTGGAGACTCAAAAATTTTCGAACAATGTTCTCAGTTCCCAATAATTTTTTTTTTTTTTTTTATTATATTGATGTGAGAAGGAGATACACCAGAAGGTTCATCCCCTAAAGGCCTGTATGGTCTGGCCCCTCAATCGTGAAAAGAACAGAGTAGAAGGAAAAGAAGCCGGGATCACGAGCCAATCTCAGAAACTTAGATACAATTCAATATCCAATTTACTAAGGTTTTAGGGGCTTCGAGCAGTGGTAAATTCTCCGCGCGATAAATTAGGTTAAATTTATCTCCCACTTAAATAATGCAGCCTTCTGACAAGTTCTCATGTTTCCTTCTTCCAATTGAATTTTTGATTTTGCAACCTTCCAATCCTTCGTGACCAGACCATTTGCGGACACTCTTCACCCCCTGAAGCTTATACATATCTTTTAGCTCGACAGACAGCGCTTGGTACTTCTTCTTCTTTTCAGCGAATGTTGACAGAAGCTTGTCATCCGAAGGAAATGAATAATTATTGCCTTTATTTTATTTTTATCAAACAGGTCAACATCGGGCCTATTTGCTTCAACTGCTCTATCAGTTGTGATGGCGCAGTCCCACAAAATTCGCGCTAGATCATTGCTGATTACTGTCTCAGGCCTATATTTGTAATAAGGTTGATCTTCTTCTATTAGATGATATCTCTTTGCCAGTGCTTGATGTATGACCTTGGCTACATTATTGTGCCTTTGTAGATATTCAGTCGGAGCCAGTGATGGGCAACCAAAGCAAATATGTTGTATTGATTCATTGGTAGTTTTACATAGGAGACATCTAGTGTCGATTGTTATTATTATTATCATTATCGTTATTCGAGTTATTGCACTTTCTCAACTTGCGCTGAAAAAATTTCACCTATCCCTTGAGATCTTATTTGGGATTAGGCTCGGTCGATTTGGGAAGGGAATTCACCCTGTCCCACATGAACCGCCGCATAATCTTTAATTGAGAAACTTTCTCACTATGTCGCATGTTTGTAGAATGCGATAGGTGTTAAATAAAAGGCAGTTTTTCAGCAGTTTTTTAAAATAATTTTACATGTTGCTTTTTAATTTATCCAAATATTTCGGAAATTTTTACATTATTCCTTCTTCAGTGGACCTCACACAAAATCACCATAAGTCTTCAAAATTCGAACATATGGCCACAGAGACATTTCATTTCGTCATTTTTAATTCTTTCTGCCCTCAAAAAACTCTACCAATAACAATTTTTTGCTTTATCCATTGCGAATTATGGGTAAAGTATTGTAATCGGTCTCGTGGCGACTTCAAGAGTCCTTAGTTAAAGACTATGGAACCCATGATCTTAATAAAGTCACAAATTGTAGTATTCAATTAGCTTGAATTTTAGCACGTGACGGTTTTTTCAAAAATTACATGGGGTCTCGTCCAGAGGCCAAAAAGTGCGATTTTTTAAGGAATGAAGTGCGTGCGGATGGATGAATGTTATCGTTTTTTTCGTCCGCGATTTAAAAATTCTGAAATTTTTTTGTCTTTAAAATCTTTAAACGTCTCTATCTCCGTAAATAATGGTCTGAGAGCCTTTGAAGAATAAAATTTATAAAATTTTTAGAAAATTTCTGAAAGAAAATTTGTTTTTAAAATCTCTAAACGTCTCTATCTCCGTAAATAGTGGTCTGAGAGCCTTAAAACAATCGAATTTATAAGAATTTTTATTTAGAAGACATTTCTTGTTTTTTTTTTATCTGACTGCAATAATTATTCCAACCCCCTGTCTAAGCAACCCTTACTACCCCTCCCTATTTTAAGACAGGCGCCGTCACTTCAGGTATAAATTTATTGTTGTGATATATATTCAGGCACAAGTAATTTTGACTTTTAATGAAAAGGCGTCAGATTCTGCAGCGTTTTGCACTCTTGGTTGCTGGCACTTGTTCAGTCAACTTGTACAATAACTTGTGATGAAGAGTGAGAAGTGACAGCCGGAAGGAAGGAAGGAGAATCCTTCAACTGCGATGAGGAAAGTGGCATGCAAACGACCCCGACGCCAAAGACTCCCTCGACTTGGCTTATTATCCAGCCAAATTAACTAGTAGAAAGAATTTAATTTGA
The DNA here is from genome assembly GCA_024734495.1 of Forficula auricularia. NCBI lineage: Eukaryota > Metazoa > Arthropoda > Insecta > Dermaptera > Forficulidae > Forficula > Forficula auricularia. The sequence goes on from JALMQS010000081.1 coordinate 1,309,441, forward strand.
AAGCTTTTTATAATTAAATTATTCCGTCACGTAACATAAGTTGAGAATTCGAATAAACAACTAGAAGTTTCGATTACTTAGGAAGATAGAAGTCTGGCTAAATATGAATAAACTATTTAAAAAAAAAATTTAGAAAAAAAATTTAACTTAAAAAAAATTAAATGCAACAAATAAAATAGCAAGAACTCAAAAATCAAATAAAATTCACTTAAAGGTATAAAATAATTTTCTTATTTAGTTACAACTAAACGATGAAATTATTACATGAAAGCACTTTTTAAAGTCGGTGCCAAACATACTAGTATACCATATTATGAATCGAACTCGATGGATCTTAGTACGTGGGGTTAACTTGGCTACACACTAGATTTCACTACTTTTTCTAACTTGGCCTGTTTTTCACAAAATGTTTTGGTTGAGATTTCTCTTCTTTTTCTAAGCTATAAGGAAGCCAGTTGGTCCAAAGGGCTAAAATTTTCTTTTTTGACCCCCCCCCCCCCCCATCCATTTTGAAGGGATTGAAAGATAGAAAGTTTAGATTTTTGGAATTTTTCCTTTGTTTGTGTCCCAAACTCTACTAGCAGGCAAAATTTCATGATGCTGTAATGATAGGAAGTACCCTATAGCTTTTGAAGACCTGTCAGTGACTGAGTGAGTGAGCAAGTGAGTGCCAAAATTAGCTATTTTCTCATTTCCATATCTCAGAATCTATTTAAGCTATATTATTGAAATTTGGTACTCCCCAAGAAGGATTACATAATTACATGTGTATAATTTCAACTCTGCATCTAAAGTGGATTCCGAGCAACAGGGGGGGGGGGGGTCGAAATTGGCTCGAAATGGTTCGTGTAAATAGCGTACAGCGTGTACGGCCAATCTAATGCTCGAACTTGTACGGCCAATCTAATGCTCGAACTTGTACGGCCAATCTAATGCGCTTTGATTTAGTTGTGGGAAATTATTTATGGGGAAATTTTGTTTTTATAATTTTGTATACTCTTTTGGAAAATTATTGTACTATTTACAGTGTAAATTTGTGATATTATATAGCAGAGGTGGCCAAGCTACTTGATAGTCCGAGCCATTTTTCAAAATTTGAAATGTTTAGCGAGCCGCAATTAAATACGTATTTAAAAGGTATGCAAAAAAGATATTAAATTTTTTTTTTTTTTTACAGAAATTATATTTATTGAAAACATATATAAAAGTACAAAATTGTGCATTGAATTTAAATATTAAAAATTAACACATTTATTTCACTTCTCTTGATAATTCTTTAAAATTTGGTGAATAATTGGTGACAGCACTTCTCAGTAATTCTTTGAGATGCTGGTTAGTTAATACTGATCGGTGTTTGGATTTCACGAATTTTAAAGTGGAATAAAATGATTCACATAAGTACGTTGTTCCGAATAATGAAATAACTCGACAAGCACCCTTTTTTAATTCAGGATACTTCGATTCTGGTACAAATTTCCAAAATTCGGTAATCGACGTCGACTTATATTTTAATTGTAGATCTTGATCTTCTTCTATTAATTATAATTCTCCAGATGCTTTTTGAGTCATAATTATACTGGAAATGGAAAACTCACCTTGAAGTATGTTAATTTCAAATGAATTCAGAAAAAAATCTAGAGACGATTTAAAATATTTCAAGTCTTGAAATCTATATCGAGAGCCACAAATAATCCTTCAAAGAGCCGCATGTGGCTCGCGAGCCGCAGGTTGATCACTTCTGTTATATAATTGTAATATATATTATGTATGAAAGTACTAAACATTTAAATCTAAATAAATAAATAAATTCCTATATTTTTCATCATTTTTTTTCTTTTTTAAATTATATATTCATCCAATTTACGTGTATATATCAAGATGTCAATGTTCGCTTGATAAAAATGAATCCATTGTTCGTTTCGGATTCTAATCCAGCCATAGGTTGATTATGATTGGCAAAGATTTATTCATTAAAAACGAATCCCATTGTATTCCTAATGAATGAAAAATTTCACAAAGTCATGTGGGCTTAAAGGCAAAAAAAAGAAGAATGAGCCCCCGCCTGTGGATTATTTATTTTAAAAATCATAGCCAGGTAGGGATTAATTTCTCTAGAGAGGTTCGAGTTTTCTTTCCAATGAATGGGGCAAATAAAAGGAACAATGACCGAGTCTCTCCACTCCTCAAGAGATAAAATTAAAGTTTTAGCCCCTGAATGCTGCCTGCTACCCGTTTCAAACTTTAACAGAGAATATTAATCAAAGCGAACCAGTCATTAAGGCGGAGAATACCCTCACAATTCAAGAAGGGAACATTTAATATTCCAAGAGATGAGCACTTTAAAATACAGGTAGGTATATAAAATACATTTGTATTTAAAATACTTGAAGTTAAAGTAATTTGTAATTGGTATTTCAAATACATTGCCACAAGTAATTTTAATTTCAAATGTATTTGATAAATAATGGGAAAATGAGGTTGTTATGTATATATCAACTTCGATGGGCATTTTGCTGGCCAGAGGGCTACGCCCCCTGGACTCAGTAGTGGGTTTTAAATTTCCTAATTTTAATAAATTTTATTTGTCATGAGTCATTAGTGGGTTTTAAAATTAAAAAATCACGTCGGCGTCGTCGCTCAAGCCGATTATTATTAAGTATAGATATAATTATTTATTTACTTACAATGTATACAAACATAGGACTTTAGGACATTAGGACATAGGACCCACCTAAGTTTTGTACAACACTTAAGTTACAACAAGTTGAAAAACTTGACAAAATTGGCAAAAGAGTTTATTCAAAAAAAAATTTAGAAGACGAAAATAGTAAAGATTAAAAGACAAAGAAATAAGACTAAGGGCCGGTTGTATGTCGGTTAAAAAAAGTTTACCAACCGACATACAACCGGCCCTAAGGAATATCAGTTATTGGGATCCATAAATAAAGCAGACCTGAGAGCACCATGTGTCGGATGGGCAATTGGGCATGAAATTTGGCTAGAAGTTCATTCCAGCTTTGTACACGCAATTTGGAGGAATATTTGTTAGAGACTAGTTTCGAAAACTAGAAATATTTTATCTGAAATTTCCTATGATTTCAATTACCCGATTAGATATAGATAAATCAGTTTTGTTGTTTTATCAAGCTATTTCTGTTCACACATCAATCTTTTGTTATGTGGCTGACTTGCTATATCAACAAAACGGATGTATCTATGTATATTAAATATACTATATTATACAAATTATGTATTAAGTAAATACAAATCTTAAAAAAAAACAAAAACAATCTGACAACGTTCTTTGAAGTCCAAACGTTTTGGGAGAATTTTTTTTTCTAAATTCAGCTCTTCATGGATGCTTTAAAAAATAACATAAAGCAACTATAAAGAGCCGAATTAAAAAAAAAAAATTTTTTAGAAATGTTCAAAATTTTAAACAACAAAAATTCAATTAACAAAAGGTCAGATATGTTTTTCCTAATATTTAAAAAAATAATTTTTCATAAATATTTATATTTTTTTTTTCAAGGTAAAATCATATTCAAGACATTATTCATTTATTGTATCATTGTCTATTCTAAAATAGACAGCTCCTTTATATTCATTTTTTAAACAAACTATAATATTATTAAGTGTAAAATGTTTAGAAAAATAAAATTTTATTTTACCATTTCTATTTTTTGATATTATGAATAATTAGTTAGATTTAAAATATGGGCAGGAGGGGGAAGAATCATTTAATGCTTAGGGTATCTAAAGGCTTTAATTTGAATAAAATACATAAAAGCTAAAATAACAGACAGAAATTTTTTGAGAATGTTTTCTTTCATAACTTTGCTTGAAACGTTTAAATCCAAAATTTGGGGGGATTTTAGACAGACAGACAAGAATTTTGTTGAAGGTGTTTTCTTTTATTACTTTGCTTGAAAAGTGAACTTGCAAAATTTGGGGCGATTTGGAGCAATATACAGACAAAATCTTAATTTTATATATATTAGATAGATAGATAAATTCCTGCATCAGCATTTTGAGTAATATATAATTTATTTCTAAGCTATATTATATTTAAAATTTTGGACTAGAATACTTCAATCTTATTAAATACTAGCTGCAAGGCCCGCCTTCGGCGGCCCTCTTACTACCCAGGGTGCACGCCCCCCCACACACACCACCACCGCACCAAGCCACTACCCCCTGGACCCTAAACTGAACCCCAATCCACTCTGCACCACCCCACCCCGCACTCACCATCCCCTGGAACCCACCCCGTTCCCTCCACCCCGCCCCACACCACCATACCACCCCCATCTACCCCGGGCTCCACCCCGAACCACTACTCCACCCCGTGCCCATCCCCGCACCCCCACCCGCACCACCCCACTAAGACTCTGGATCCTCACCTGAACCCCCCTCAACCCTGCCCCCCCGCACCCAGTTTTTGCATTTCTAGCCTTCTAGAGACCCCCAGATTATGTATACAAAATTTGGTTGAGTTTGGTCCAAGAGCAAAATTTTTCTTATTTTGACCCTCCCCTCCCCCTTTTTGGGTGGTTATTTGGGGGAATTTTTTTAAACAAAAGTTGTCAGAAAACATATCCCCTACAACTTTGCTTAAAATAAAATTTGCCGTAGGGTTAATAGTTTAGGATTTATTTGATAATTTTCATTCGAGCACCGCCCCAAACCCCCTTTTGGGGTGAAAATATCAAAACGTTATATAGCTAAAAACGTAAGTTAGAAGACATGATGCAAATATGAAATTTCTTAATAATCCCTTCGGCTGTTTTTACGTGAATCGTGAGCAACTTTTCGCGGAAACCACTGAAACAGACAGACATACAGACATGAATTTTCTTGAGGGTATTTTCGTTCATAACTTTGCTTGAAACGTGTGCAACCAAAATTTGGCGCGATTTGGACCAGGTACAGACAAAACCTTAATTTTATACATATAGATTTGTATTTATCAAGAAATCAAGCGTCTAAGCCCTGTTCATAGCTAATATCGCAGATTACAATTGATTGCTTTACATCCCTAGAATATAGTTGTACTATATGAGAGGTTCAATTTATTTATGGACTTGAGCCAAGTCAAGGCAGCCACTTGTTCCCTCATTATCTCTATTGCATTCAGGTGAGCCTCTTACACTTAGTCGTCTAGAGTCTAGATTTCTCGTCATTAAAAATTATTTGCCTATCCCGTCTATGGAGGACTCTTATTAAAAAAGAAATGGAAGCTCAAGCTAGGTAGGTGTGGGGCTCAATTTGCTCTCCGACTCCGGCTCTATTTGCTCTCAAGTTCTATTGACTTTGACTCCTCCTCGCCCACGCACACACATATATAGGTACACTATACACCCACACCCACACATAAAAACCTCTCTGTTTTTATTTAACTTAAAGAATTGTATGTTCAGCCAGCAATAGATAAAATTATATTCAAATATTATTTCAATTATCATTCCACTTTATATATTCTTTATCTAAAAGCATTTTTATTAACACTATACACTGAAAAAACAATTTCTTTATAATAAATATATTGATCGAGTTGAGCATTTATTTATTCCAAAGATATTTTTATTAATAATCAAGATAGAGTATATCAAAATCATTCCAAATATGACCAAATTTTTAGGTATTTAATCCAAATATATTATATACTTGATCTATTTTATTCTATTAGATATCTCTTAATATCTAATGAATGTCTTGTTTACTTCTAACCGAGGGGTGAGTAGGTGTACACCACTTTGGAAGTATTTTGGAAGTACTTGGAAATATTTGGAAGTACTTGAAAATATTTGAAAGTACTCAGAAATATTTGGAAGTACAAGTGGAAGTAGGTGTACAGCATATTAGGTCGCGGTTCACCCCTCGCTTCTAGCGAAACCTCTTATTATATCTAAACGAATGTTTTTTTATCATAAAACGACTTAGATTTTCTGCAAATAGTGATATATTAATAATTAAGATATTAAAAAAAAATTAACAAAAATTTTGTTTACAATATTAATTGTTTTTTTTTTAATTTTAAAACCCACTATAAGATTATAATAAATATTAATATATATTAAACTCATACGAATCCATTAATTACATCGATCGATCTCGGATAATTATTAATCTCGTTTTTGCTCTCTTGTAATATTTTCTTTTAAGTTACTTTCAATTTTTTTTTTTTTTTAAATTGGTTTTAGGCTTTTATAGGTTTTTTTTTTAATTTTTTCCTCGGTACATAAAATTTAACTATTTCACTATTTTACTCAAATAACAATATTTTCATAATTAATACTTTTTGGTGCTTAGTTCGAATAGCGGAATCTTAACTATTAATATATCTAGAGTTGCTCCAAAAATATGAGAATACTTAAAATACGTATATCATTTATTCATATCGAACAGAGATCGATTTCGCCATAATTAACTTCACCATCTATTCATATCAAATATATTTTCTTAACTATAAATATATCGTTTTTTCAGTGTAGAATCAAGAGTTCAATTTGGCGATATAAATCGATTTTGAATTTCTTAGAAGTTGTCATCTATTAGACCCGAGATGGAATAGATAATTTTTAATTATATTAAGTCAGAAGGATTGTTTTTAATCCCTCGAACCCGAATATCAAAATTAGCAATTTCGACCAATTTTGAAAGATAGGTATATTTAAAATCCAAACGATTCCGGATAATAATAATTCCATTGATAAAAAAAGGGGAGACGCCATGCTCTCAACATCAAAGGAACCAACCAATTCTCAAAACCTTCAATCATAATAGGTATCACCATAAAAAAATTATCACAATAGCATGGGGTGTCACAATTTGATCTGCTTCCGTTTGCTTTACCTAACTTTGGTTAGTTTAAAAAAATTATCCTCGACGTTAACCCTTCCTTTGCCCTTGAGGACCTTAGCGTTAAGGGTAATTGTTAGAGGACCGGTGTTTGGGTTTTTTTTTGACCAAATGGGGGGTGCTACAAGCTGTGAAGGAGGTCAACCAGAGAACAATTCTCTCGAAACTAAATAAACTTTTTAAGATTGTTTCCTATAAAATAATTGTACTATTGATAGAGTTTTTCTTTAGGAGACGGACTGGTATAAATATGCAATTGGATGTTGATGAAAGCAGTCCACGGTGGTTGTAAAAAAATAAGACTATAGAGGTTTTATTATTTTACATTTATTTGTTAAACCGACGTTTCGAAGATTTATTCTCTCCTTCTTCAGGGTAACAAAAAGTCAATGAAAGTATGTAGTTCAAAACATAATTACTTTCTGTCTCCTTTGACAATGCCAAAAAAAACATTATACAAATTTTTCATCTCGAATAGAAATAAAGTAAAAAGCAAACGTCGGTTTAACAAATAAATGTAAAATAATAGAACCTCTATAGTCTTATTTTTTTGCAACCACCGTGGACTGCTTTCATCAACATCCAATTGCATAATTGTACTATATTTATTTACCTATATAATTTATAAGATCTTAGGAAACTGGATAAATAAATTAAATTCAGAGTTTTATATTGAACAAGACGGACGTTTCCTCACTATATTTGCGACTTCTTCAGCGATTGCAAAACAAATACAATTTTATACAATTAGACAATTATAAAGATTATAACAATTCTTATACAAACCAATTATTCTAGGTTAATATTACCTTATTCTTCAAATCAATTGTCTGATATTATTATGTGAAACATTCATCTTTTTACTTTACCATACAGGGTATGGTAATCAAGTATTGTATTCGTGAAATGAAAAAATTGCTTTTTTTTCTTCTTTTTTTCGAAATATCTCAAAAATGGCTGAAACTATTTTGATTAAAAAAATTGGGCGAAACCATGGCATTTCGGTCTACAAAACAGCTTTAATAAGTGAACATCGAAAAAATTATATTTTTCGAGATAATAACTGTTTTGTCAAAATAATATGTTAGTCTGTGCGATACCAAATTTTTGTGGACGAGCTAGCTCAAAAACTAGTGTGAATACCAAAACTAAATTTCACATGTAGTTTTGATTGATTGAGTGAATTTAGATTAAGAGCTGATTAGATTATGGCGCATAACGACCCAAAATTAAGGGATGGGGGGGGCTACAATTTAAAATTATAATATTTTCAAACTAAAAAAAAACAAGAAAAATGAAATATACTATAAAATGAACCTGTAATAACGAAAATATTTTTTTTCTGGCCAAAATTATGGGGGGGGTCAAAAATTGAAATCTAGGCCCTTGGAAACTCAACCAAATTTTGTATACATAATCAGCGAGTCCCCAAAAGTCTAAAAATTGAAAAACTAACCTCCCGAAATGGGGGGGGGGGGTTGTAGGATCAAAAAATGAAAATCTAGGCCCTTGTACCAAACTCAACCAGAGTTGTATGGTAAAGTCAAGTGGATGGCCACATCAGAACGTCTCAATTTATTTTAATTTATCTTATTCTTAAACACATTAATTTTATTTATATTTATTTTTGTTTATTCGAAATTTGTATTACAAAAAATTTATATTACTTCATTATACATATACACATTATCAATATACTAGGTTATAAATAATAAAGCAAAAATTCATATAAAAAAATAAGATATCTTTTCTTTGTAGAAATATTTTCATTCATGAGGTTCGAATAAACTAAACCGTTCAAACCTTTTCCCTTTTCTTCCCTCCCTATCGTATGCATTAATAACCCCCGGAAAACTTTCAAGTTCCCAGATAAATCACTCACAAGAGCACCTGTTCGCAAAATCGGAGCAGATGGAAGAAAGTCCAGTAGCAAGCAAGGGGGTAGCTCTTAACGAATTGGGTCGGCCCTAAGGGCAAGAACCTCCCCTCCCCCCGCCCAACCCACCCCTATTCTAACCAAACGACCATTCGCACCTTCAGGATTTATTAGATGCAAATTTATTGGTCAACTAAGGTTAGGGCATTTGTCCAAGAGGTCGATCCGTCCAACTTTCTTAAGTGTTTCATTATTTATAAAACAAAAAGAAACCAGAGGAAAACTTTTTCACTTGCCGCGCTCTTCTTTCTATCTAGTACCATTTTGACATTATTTATAGGAAAATATTTGACATCGATACGTTGCCATTATACAGCAAGTACTCTCATCGACAAAGAAAATATTATTCTATCATCTAGATCAGCGGTTTTGAGACTGTGGTAGGCGAACCACAAGTGGTACGCAAAGTATCTTTTGGTGGTATACAAGCAGACATGCCATAAAACATTTATACAAGTTTTTTTTTTTGAATCGTTCAAAATTAAAAATTAATTTGAACATTAATATTTCATTGTTCGCATCTATAATCAAATATTTAAAAGGATCGTAGGGAGTTAGACCAGAATTTAAATCAAACGCAAAGTTTCTTAATTAAATCGGCCAAACGTTTCGACACTGATTGGCGACTTCCTGAGTGGGTGAAATAGTGAAAACAAGACAATTATTTTTATTAATCATTTCATGTTTTTAACAGTAGTACAACATTAGAAGGTTAGATTAGTTTTTACCTCATTTTATAAACTTGCTAGCTGTAAGGCCCGTCTTCGGAGGCCCTATTGCTAGCCAGGGCATGCCCCCTGGACCCCCCCCCGAACACCCAGCCCAGCACTCTTCCCAACCCCCGCTTGGACTTACACTCCAGATCGGTCATCTTCAACAATGAATCAGCCTGTCCTATAAGAAAATCTTAAATTTCTCCTAATTCTATTGCTATAAGCAAACTATGTCTTGTCTATAGCGCTCTTAGTTATTTCCGATCTTATATATTGAGAGTTCTTAGAAATGGATTAGTCCAGAAATTCTCAAATCATCTTTATTTATTCCTTTTTTGTATTATTTCTATTTTAATAGTTCCTCAGCGAGAACAATTTTGATTCGACTAAAACTCGTCCGAACTTGTCTTTGACATACTTGAACTGGAAGATATACCAGACATGGACTTCAAACCTTTTATCCGCACCCTTTTCAGAAAATCATTTATTTTAATTGCCTCTTGAAACTATGCAACAATTTTATTTCATTTCGAGAACCAATATACTTTTCAAAATAAAAAATGTTTTTTATAGAAATATTTGAAATAACGGATAATAATTTGAAAGTTTAAAGATCCTCCTGAAATGTTGAAGTCGATCTTATTTATATATTTATGAAAATACTCTAAATGTTTGAAATTGTAGGGATGTGCCGCATCGACAGCATACATGGAGCGTACGCCACTGATATGTATATCAATCAAGCAGAGGACAACCTCAATGAATTCTCTATATACACCACTTTGTGAATCGCTTTTTTGGTTCTTGAAATAAGCTAACAAGCAAAAAAAAATCGAAAAATATTTTCCTCCCCCATCCATTAATCGATAGCCTTTTTTTTGAATCCATCCCCAATCCCCCAGTTTTGTGTTTTATTTAATGGTGCTGGGTGGGGGGGGGGGGGTGGATGAGATGAAAAGTTGACAGGAGAGGTAGAGTCGGAAATCTACTCCCTGCGCGCGAGTGAGGACTCACCCCCGGCCTTAACTGTTTTTGACAACCTGTGAAATATACGAGGCTTTAATCATGACGTCGCAGAGCTCGTACATACAGTATGTTGTTTTTTGTTTCCTGTTTTCCCATCTCGCAATGATAAAATATAAATAAAATCTCAACTTCAATTAATCTAATCTACATATAAATTTTGCTTGATTTTATTTTATTTTTATTTTTATTCATATATAAATTGGAGAGAACAAATGAACATTTTTTTCAAAACTCGTCACGCTTCAAAATTTAGTGAATAATGGTTGAGATTGAAACTTGGCACTTCCGGTGTAGTTTATTAATGAGAATTTGTTTACCAAATTTCTTTCAATAATTACAACTATTCGATAGATAGAACAATTTTTTCTTTACTATATCCGGAAAGGTAAACAAAAAGTGGCACTGAATATCGTCGCTGATCTTACAAAACCTCGTAGGTAAGTCCGATATTGTATTTGTATGTATTGTTCTTTAAAAAAAAATTTCTTGTTTTGTGGCAAACAATGAATTTAGGACTTACGAGGTTTGTTAATTGAATCTAGAAACTTTTATTAAAAATCCAGACGTTTCAGCCCTATATCAATGTAAATTTTAAAATTTAGAAAAATAGTTGCTTTATGAGGTACTTTTTTTAATTTCCATTGACAAAGGGAGAATTTCTCCTCAAACGTCAGGATTTTTAATTAAAGTTTTTAGTTTGTTATACAAAAAAATTTGTATTTGTTTTATTACATTAAATCAGGGGTGTCCAAGCTTTTGGCTTACAGGGGCTGAATTTGAAGGAAAAACAAATGCCTCGGGCCTCATATAAAATTTACTAATTCCATTGATTAAATTGAAAGTTTTTTGCCGAGAGTAGCAGAATTTTTATATATTGAAGGAGACAATAAAAAAGTGTGTCTTCTGCTGGAAATATAAATTTTATTTATTTATAACGATACTATAGTTTCGAGGGCTTTGCCCTGTTCATCAGTCTATTACAATGGATTCACAGGAATTAATTTATGAACTATAGTCTCGTTATAAATAAATAAAATTTGTAATTCCAGCAGAATACACACTCTTTTATTGTCTCCTTCAATTCCATTGATATTTGTTAATCAAAAAATGTAGCTTACAATTATTATCATTTCCGTCCATAATTTAATTTATAATTTGAAAGTTTATATTGCGAAAATAAGGACAAGTTTTTTATGTGTGACTTTTTTATTTATCCACCAACGTTTTGTCGACTTTGCCGACTTCTTCAGGGCTTCTACAGTTATAAGAACATTCTTGATATTAATTTACAAAAGTACAGTCAGAATCCAAAAACAAACATGTATCAATAGTTTACCTACCAAATAGTCATGTCACACATTCGTCTAAATTTTCTTATTACCTTCGTTACCATTGAAGGCCATTGTGTGAATGTGCCAAATATCTTTTGAAAATTGTATTCTGATGGCCTTCAATGGTAACGAAGGTAATAAGAAAATTTAGACGAATGTGTGACATGACTATTTGGTAGGTAAACTATTGATACATGTTTGTTTTTTGGATTCTGACTGTACTTTTGTAAATTAATATCAAGAATGTTCTTATAACTGTAGAAGCCCTGAAGAAGTCGGCAAAGTCGACGAAACGTTTGGTGGATAAATAAAAAAGTCACACATAAAAAACTTGTCCTTATTTTCCCAATATAAACTTTCAAATTGTAGCTTACAATGTAGAATAATGATATCCGATATTCTCAAAAATAGCTTTAGGTAGGTATACGTAAATTCATATTTCTAAAAAGTGAATACTTATTGTGAACCCAAGAGGAATATTTGTTTCTGGGAAAATAATTTTTATGAAATTTTAATAAAGAGACATTATTAAATATTTCATTCAGTTCAATACATCAATCAGAAAGTTTTCAGTTAAAATATTTAAATCTAATAAAAATGGTTCAAAATATGCCAAAATTGTGATTATTTTTTCGAAAATCTCGAGATATTTTTTCTCATTCAAAATTGAAAATCTTCCTTTTATTCTTGGAAACCTTTGGGGAGATTTTCTAATTTCTTAAAATATCAAGTCAGATATCTATCTTTTCCAGTACCTAATATAAAAATCTCAATGTTTTAAGGAAATTTATAATTTTATGTCGGGCCGCATTAATTGCTGAGCTGGGCTGCAGATTGGAGTCCCTGCATTAAATAATGAATAATTTTTTCAATATATATGTATTATGGGAGCGCCTAAATTCTCTTTGCCTTAGGGGCTCCAGATGCCCCTGCGCCGGCCCTGAGTGCACTAGCTGAAGAACAGCTTTAAGAACTCTGTGCCTAATCCTTGACTTGTGATATTCTTGGCGCGTCCGGGAATCCCCTTGCTAGGGATGAGAGACCTTTTAGCCCCCTGGGGCGATGACAGCCCAGGCAGACAAGCCAAGCAGCAGTAGGCACCCAACGACATCCTTCGGGATTTGTGATTTGCTGGAGAAGCCGCACACGAGGCCTTCCTCCAGTGAGTGAGAGATTAGATTCAAGCAAAATGGAAAAGATAATTGAATAATGTTCGGATGTTCGGAGTCCGCCCCCGTGGTGTAATGGTTAGAATAACTGACCTTAACGAATCAATTAATAAAAACAAAACTAGGTGTAAGTATTTCATATGTACTTATATGTATCAAAAAAAAGAAGTTATCACAATCACAAAGAACAAAAATCAAAGCAACATAAGCCATAATCCAAGGCAGGTGGTTGCAAACCTAATTAAAATATTTAATGTATATTATATAATCTGTCAATTATTGCCTAAATCTTGTAATATATGTACCTGTATATGTTTATTGTAAATAAAAACTTTTGAAATTGAAAAAAAAATAACTGACTGGCAACCCGGAGGTCTCGGGTTCGATTCCGGCTATACCCAGACATTTTTTCTGTAAGTATAGGGTCTGGTAATAAAAATTAAGTGGGAGATAAATTTAACCGAATTTATCGCGCGGAGAATTTACCACTGCTCGAAGCCCCTAAAACCTTAGTAAATTGGATATTGAATTGTATCTAAGTTTCTGAGATTGGCTCGTGATCCCGGCTTCTTTTCCTTCTACTCTGTTCTTTTCACGATTGAGGGGCCAGCCCATACAAGCCTTTAGGGGATCCACCTTCTGGTGTATCTCCTTCTCTCATCAATATCATTAAAAAAAAAAAAAAAAAAAATGCAGCGGCAGATGAAATAACAGAATGATTAGCGAATCAATTGGAAAATTGATATAACGCTGAAATGCTGCCTACGTCACAAAAATTGAACAAAAAAAGTATCGCAGATCCACAAGTAGTTGTATCTAATTTTTAAATGGTTTTCAAGTGATTGTTCTACTTTATAGTACAAACTTATTCTTACTCTTGGAATGACTTCACAAAAACTTATCAACTTCAGAATTAGATGTCAAAACGTTGTACATTCTAATGAGATGTTTTTAGCCGATACTTCTCTTTCGATAGGCAACTCAATGCATCATTATATCAGAAAAATACAAGATACTATTTATTTTACTATGGTATATCCCAGAGGTGGGGAACCTGCAGCCTCCAAGTGTTTCTTGTGCGGCTTCTTGTATTAATTTAATGTTTAATTATTTACATTACGACAATTTGAAAATTAATATAATAAATAAAGAACGCATAAAACTATTTGGATTAGTTGAATAAAAAAAAGGATTAATATAAATAAAATTTCCCTCCTTCTAGTATCAAATTTATTCAATTTTAATTTTAAAATTATTGAAAATTCCGCACATATAAGCTAAAAAATGACTATTTATATAGTATATTCCTATATATACTTAAACAAATAAAAAATACCAACAGTAAAGTATATAAAATTATTGCGGCCTCCTTTATAATTTAAAGTGGCCTTCAATGATAAAAAGGTTCACAAAGAGAAACAAAGAGGTTGTCCTCTGCTTGATGCATCAACTGCTACTCTCGGCAAAACAAAAACTTTTCAATTAGATAAAAAGGTTCCCCACCTCTGGTATATCCATAAAGAAAAAAGTAAATAAATATTATATGAAATATTCATTTACTATGAGTTAAGATTCCTAGGTCACTTGTTTCACATTAAAAATTTAAAAAAGACTTAGCTCATAGTAAATGAATATTTCATATAATATTTATTTACTTTTATCTTTATTAAAGATGTTTCCACCTTGCACCAACACTACAATCTTTATTAATTATCTGGTATATCCCTTTACAATTTTTACTTTCACATTTATATTCTATATAACATAATGTGGAAGTATTCCGATCGCCTGCCTGGCTCCTGACTATTTGAGGGCTTGTATTATTTTTTTATGATATTGATTTAAGAAAAAATAAAACAATTATAGAGTATAATGGCCGGTATGTCTGAATTTACCACTGCTCGAAGCCCTTAAAAAACTAGGTAAATTGGATTGTATCTAACTTTCTGAGATTTGGCTTGTGATCCCGGCTTCTTTCCTTCTACTCTGTTCTTTTCACGATGGAGGGGCCATCCCATACAGGCCTTTAGGGGTTGCACCTTCTGGTGTATCTCCTTCTTAAATCAATATCATTAAAAAAAATGATGCACCTCAATATCAATCAAGTAAGGACAATACATTAATTAAATATAATTTTAAAAAAAATTGAATTCATACATTTGTATTATTTGTTTTTTAAATCCGAGGGAAAAACCACTGCAAGTTATACAACAATATCGATTGCATCACGTCTAAGTCAGGAGTTTAAGGTCTTAATTGTCATAAAGTTCTAAGTCGCTGGCAGTATGATGTATCAATTACTATTATAATTTGGAGCAAAAGGTAAAAACTTTTCAAGACTCTGTATTCTTTCCGCAAATATTTATTTTTTGGTGGTTAAAGCTTTTAACTAGAACAACGGTTACCAACTTCTAGAAGCTAGTTGTACCCCTATGGGCATAATTAGGAGGGGAAAGAGGAGCAGTGCCTCCCCCTAAAAAAATCGAAAATCCATATTATTACGGGGTATCACTTATGTATTTCTCATTAAATTATTTCGTTACTTCCAAAATTTGTCAATTCTACTAAAAAGTTAGTTGATCTCTATTCGGATTACCGAAATTGAACCCTTGTGGTGGCTAATCAGCTGCCCGTCTGCCCCCCTTAGGAAATCTCCCTAACTACACTATTGGTACCCCTCTAATTACGGAAAACGGCAAAAAAAGGTTTTTTTTATACCGGTTCACTTACGAAAATCTATATTTCAATATTTAGCGATGTTTTAACAGATTTTATCCAGAAGAATATTTTTTGAATAAAACTAAAAAGTACCTAATAAAAATACTGTATTCTGTATTGTAATATTAAAGTCCGATGTTGATAGTATTTTATCATGTTCTTCATTTGATTATCTAATCTATTTTACTTTACCATACCAAGTATTGTAATTGCGTATGAAAAATTGTTTTTTCTTCTCTTTTACGAAATATCTCAAAATTGTCTGAAACTATTTTGATTAAAAAAAGTGAGCGAAACCATGGCATTTCTCTCTACAAAAAAGCCCTAATAAGTGAACATCGAATAAATTATATTTTTCGAGATAATAATTGTTTTTTCAAAATGTCTGTTAGTCTGTCTGTTAGTTACCGAATTTTTGTGGACGAGCTAGCTCAAAAACTAGTGAGAATATCGAAACCAAATTTCACACGTAGTTTTGGTCCATTGAGATTAAGAGCTGATTGGATTTTGGTGCATATCGACCCAAAATTAAGGGGGTGGAGGGGGGGGGTCAAAAATTAAAAATCTAGGCCGTTTGAGCAAACTCAACCAAATTTTGTATACATAATCAGTGGACCCCCAGAAGTCTAAAAATACCAAAACTAACCGCCCAAAAGTGGGGGAGTGTAGGGTCAACAAATTAAAATCTTGGCCATTTACCAAACTCAACCAAATTTTGTATACATAATCAGTGGGACACCAGAAGTATCAAAATGCAAAAACTAACGCCCCCCCCCTACATGATTATAAATAATTTTAGGGGCCAGGGTGTATGGTAAAGTCAAGTGGATGGCCACATCAGAACACGTCAGCTTATTTAATACTTTTTTAGCAATGAGTGGGGTAAGGGAATAAATGAAAATTCTAATTAAGGTGTACGAGGGGAACAAAAGGTTGGCAATCGCTGAAAGCCGGAACTTGCTCGTATAGGTGCAGTTTATTAAATGAAACATGTGTTCTAAATCTCATCTTATTAATTACAACTGTTCCCTATATGACAATTCCATTTTTTTTTCTAATTTTTACATTTTAATCTAAATCTAGATATTTAATTGAAAAGATTTTGTTTGATCAGAGTACTAGAGTTGTTGATTCATATTTGCTTGATGCAAATAAATATATACATCAGTGGCCTGCGGTGACTTTTCAACCAGGGGATGCCATCCGAAAAAAATCCTTCGTTTTTTTAAATTTGATTTGATATTTCGCTCATTTTTGCACAATTTATCGATAACCGGCATCATATAATTTTTCGTTATTTTTTCAAATTAGATTTTAAATTGATTTTAAAGACAAAGTGGATAATCTATCTTCACACCAGCTTCTTCTGGTGATGTTTCAATTATTTTCATACTTGACAAGTGACTGACGCCCTCGTAGAAGCTATAATGCAAATTAACTGTATTAAAAAAATACTTTTGCCAAAACGTTTTTTGTTAACCGTTCACGACTATTATTATTTCTTTTTTTAATTCAATGTATAGATTTTAAGGGGGTTCAGGACTGATTATCATTTTTATAAGAAAATTCTCAAATTTTTACCATCGAATCATTGATGTATTAAATATTTATTCCCGGAAGTTGATCGTCTGTCCCATTACCGAGAAATAAATCATTGAAAATTGTCCTTTTAACATGGAAGTAAATGGACCTAGCTTTTAAAAGAGCTATAACTTCTATACAAATTATACCATTTTCAACAAATTTATACAGATCAATAATTCAACTTTTATGAACTGAATGATACATTTTTCAATAGATTTGATAGTCTGGTTAATTAGCTATTCATAAATGTACAAATATAAAGTTATTTGCAGTCAACAGAATATAACAAAAGCATTAGTGTAGAATTCCAACTCTATTTCTCGAAATCGTTTTTGTGTTAAATAAATGTTTTTATAATGTGAAAAATTTATCTGAATATTCTTTTTATTAATATTATCAAAACAAAGATTTTTATTTGAAATTAACCATATTATTAATAATTTTTTTATTAAAACATTTAAGTAGGCAGAAGTTGTCATTCTGCAGAAATACAAAAGATTTTTTCGTAGTTCAACCAGATAGATAAGTTGTCTCGAACTCCCTTAAATGAAAGTTAAGGGTCGAGAAGATTTAAGCTTGTTCATTTTTCAACCTTATAAAAATCAAAGAATTATCCACAAGAAAGATGAAGTGATTAAAATAGGAAATCAGGAATATTTTTTCCATATTCTTTAAATTTTCAATTTTCTATATCTCGAATAGGATTAGTTGTATAGTATTTATTGAAAGATTTTTGAAAATTTTAGAAATTTTATGAAAATACTCTTGACATTTTGAAATTTAGGGGATTCGCCGCATGCCACTAATATACCAACTATATTTGCATCAAGCAGAGGACAACCTCATAGATTTCTCTTTATAAATCTAGAAAGTCCAAAATCTAATTAGTTTTTGCTTTGGGAATACAAACACTTTGGCATCGGAATAAACTATCTCTATGATTACGCCTAGAGATATGTAGCTGTTAAAGTTTGTATTTTTGTGATTAATTTTATTAAAGGATGAAATCCCACATAATTAATATAACTATTTATTCAACACAAACAACAAATAGTTACAATTAATTAAATGCGATTTCAACAAAATTCAATCTTTAATGATTACCCTTACTGATTTCGAGAGTATAATAATTGATATTTGGTATTTCAAATAAGTACCTGAATATATCTGATTACTGCCTCATGCCTACAAATAGTTATTCCACTTTTAGAAAAATAATTATCTAATTAGTGAGTTTTGTTTTCGCCATTGGGGTTAGATTCCTCCCTAAAGAGGAAACAGGGCGGCTGGCAAACGTTTATTGTTTGCTAACAATCCACCCCTTAATTAAATTCGTAATTAACAGAATGGGACTGTCGGCTCATCTTTATAATTTAGAGAGCATAATAATATATACCACTACCATTACTACTACTTCTAATACATTTGTGTTATGAAATAAACTTTTATTCTGCTTGTTTTGTATTATTTCGAAAAACAAAGAAATTAGAAACAAAAGTTGATACCTATTTTCATCCTATAATGCTGCTGATAAAGCCTATACAGGATTATAGGATATTGTTTGTTGTTTAATAGAAAAAAATGTTTTTATACGGGATTAATTAATTCAGGAGGAAGTTTCGGTTCTTCTGTTATATATGAGAAGAAAAAAAATCTTTAGGTTTTTCTTTTGTTTCTTTTAATTTTAATAACCTTTTTTGAAAAACGATTTTTAAGGGGTGAAAATACATTTTTTTGACTTTGTACTTGTCATATCTGTTACCTAAAAATACGTTATAAATTTAATAATAGATGCGATTGAGAACCAACTTAAAAATTTGATCACTCTTATGCCTTCTTAAATCTATTGTAAAAGAGATTTTCCTTTTGTATAGAGATGTGAAAATTTAAAATTTTTCTGAAATCGCAAATAAAAATGAATAATTTTCAAGTCTCGATACGTTATCCCTAAATTTAATGATTTGACATTTTTTCATTTAGCGTACTGTTTGATTTAAAAAATTCAAACCTAGCATAAAAATTCAACATATTGATGCAAACCACGGTCTAGGTCAAAAACTAGTGTGAATATCAAAACGAAATTTCAGCTGTAGATTCTTTATATTGAGATTAAAATTTCATTAGATTTTGGTTGAAATCGAACAAAAAATTAAGGGGAGGGGGAGGTTCAAAAAATATCAATATAAGTCTTAAACCCTTTGATCGATTTGTACGAAATTTGCATATGCACTCTATACGATCTTATGAAAATGACTCACTATGTGAAATTGATAGTGGAAAAAAAGAGGGGGGGGATCAAAATATTTAAAAACAAAAATCGAAGGAAGCTGATATATCTAATAGAATAGTTAAAAGGCGATATTATTAATTGCTAATGGCCCCAAAATTAAAAGGGGGAGGGTTCTTTTGTAAAAAATTAAAATTATTTTATTAAATTTTTTATTTAAGAGAGGGGCCAGGTGTTTGGTAAAGTCATATGGCTTGCCACGTCAGTTTATTGACTTATATTTTGCATCCCTGTCCAGACTAGACTATGGGTACGCCTGTAGGGTATGCAACCAGAATTGAAGTAGAAGAGTATCCACACCAGACTGCCCAAGAGGGAGGGAAGCCTTTTCGTACGAATTTGTGAGAATGAAAAAATTAAACTAAGTTTCTAATTTAATACAGAGACAAAATGTAATCCAATAGATATACTAGTAGAGTAGAGCTTTTTTTAGACTTCCCTACTTACAAAAAAACTATTTAGTTTCTACAGTCTTTCTGTCTATATATTCGTAGTGTGATAAAGTTTTATAGTGATATAATTTTATATGTCACAAATTTGTGAAATTGAAAATACCCGGTCAAATCACACCACATTCCAAATAAAACATTTGCGAGCAAACTTTTTATGTCCACCCCCATAGTTTCTGTAAAATTTGATCCCGACCCATTAATAGATAAAATGGGCCCAAAATTAAGAGGGGGATGTTCTTTCGTAAATAATTAAAAATTATTTTATCAAATATAAGAGAGGGGCCAGGTGTATTAGTAAAGTCATGTAGATGGCCACATCATTTTATTTAATATGTGATTAATTTTTTTCAGTCAATTCTTATTCAGCAAATCGTGTTGTTTATAAAGAAATTTATAAGAATTGTATAGTGTTTGGCAAGGGCGTAAGTGAAATTGAATATTCTCTTTCTCTCTCTCTAACGTAGGTATATCGTTTTGGTCCGAGTGCAAAAGACCATTCCTAGAATAATAGAAATTAAGAACTTAATCTCTAATAGTCTGAAAAACGTTTGAACTTGTTTTTTGCAGGGAGAGGAGAGAGCATATGGCTAGAAAAGTGTCGCCTGCCTACGTCATCGCTGACTCACAGTCCGCCATCTTGGATCTTTCAAAACATTGAGATTTCCATATGGTCCTATACTAAAATATATATCATTTTACCTTCGATTTTCAAAATTATATGGTCACCTTAATAAAAAACTAATAAAAGAACTATTTTAAATTATAGTTTTTGATTTTTACATATATCTAGAGAAAATTGAAATTAATAAAAATTACTAATTATTATAATTATTTCACATTAAAATAAGATGAATATACACAAAATAGTCATAGGAACATATACTGTATTTTATATTAAAGAAAAACATGCTTATATAAGAGTATTAGCTCTTTGTTAAACATGTATTTCTCATTTGATAACGTTATGTTTGGCAATGTTTTGAACTATGCAAGATGGCGGTCGAGCTTCTTCTTCCCCCCGCTACAGGAGATAAATTTCCCCGCCTAAGTTCTATGCTTACAGGCACTCCCTATCTCCCTGGTATTTTGTAATACACCTTAGCTCTAAATAGAAATGATTCTATCGGTGCTCTTTGTAGTTATTTTCATCGATCAGATTCTAATGAAAGAATCGCTCACCCGTACATTAGATAATAAAAAAGTGAAAATTTTTTAAAGACTCTGTACACTAGAGGTGCCCTGATAATTATTAATTAACTTAAATATAAATTGTTCATTTATTATTATAGTTGCATTTAAACTACTGGACCAAGAAGATATTAAAATTTTGTTGCTTAAATTAAATATTAAAATTAAAAATTTTAAGCTTAATATATCGTCGCCTTAGAGTGTAAACCTGCTAACTCAGAACAAGGAAATTTTACAGGGCAGAGAAAAAACAAACAAAATTTAATATTATTGTTATGGAAAGAAACTATTTTTTACATTTTTTTTCTACAACTTAGGATCCTAATTTTAAGTAGCAGTTTTACTTGGACGATGCTGCGTCTCTTTTTCTTTAGAACTGTATTAATATGTAATATATGATAAAAAATGGATTTAGCAGTATACTCTAAGGCGACGATATATGTCTCTGGAGTGTGATTGTTTAAGGAGGATATACTTTTTGGCCGTTAGATACAAATAAAATCTACGGCTAGAGAAGCTTCACTTCCCCCGTGAGCTTATGTGGATGAGGCTCACACATTTGTTTGTTTTTTTGTCAATTTACGGTCCACAGAGTCTTGAAAAAGTTTTCAATTTTCTTCCTTTTATTTCCAGCTGTTTCTTATACAATATCGGGTTACTGTTGATTGAGTTTTTTTTTAGGGATTATAAACTTGATTGATTGATTTGTATGCTGAGATAAAGCTTATGTTTGGATATTTTTAGACCCAAAAACAACACAACCAGTGATAATAATAGATAAGAAAGAAAGAGTGAAATGGATTCACTTGAGGAAAGTGCTGAGAAAGAGGGCCGAACGGGAAGAGGCCGGAATCGTTTGCATGAAGGAATGGGCGGATCACTTGAAAGGGGGAAATTAGACATGCAAATTCTCTCCTTTTCATACAAATCAATCAATATTGGGGATTTCGGGAATAACATTTATTTAGCGAGGGCCGCTCACTATTGGGAGTACGCTTCCGTTCTGGAAATGGCAGCCTTCCGCCTGGTGTGACGTCATAAACGCAAAGCTTGCTGGTCGATTTGACAGGATCGATTGGTAGCTGGAGAAACGAGGGGCAAAAGGTGCCCAACAGAATGTATTGGCATGCCACAAGCCCAAATTTTCTTATCGCAAACCATTTTTCTATATCGTCTATAAGATCACGTGCGATTTCTGTCATTCGATCACGAAATATTCCGATCTATCTAGGCGAGATTTTTATATATTTAGCCTAAGGGGTCGGAATCGAAAAAACCGAAAGAGAGCGATCACACTGAATTTCGGATGAGAAAAATATATTTTATTAAGAATCAAATCTCATGGAAAATGGTCCAGAGGGTAGGGCACAAGTATTTCAAGTCGAGTGCAAGTTTAAATTGAACAGGCTCTAATCTGACTACTACACTTTTTACATACTTTTATTTAACTTTGTTAATTAATTGTATGGGTAGAATATTGTAATTGAATTTTGACTTACTTCATTTTGAAATTACGGACACAAACATATTTCATCAATTCTAGAAGTTAGTTAAGAATTTATTTGCAACGAAATTTTCTCTGGAGAGAGGCGGACTGGTAGAACTTTTAATTGAAAGTAATGGAAGGCAGTCCAGGGGTAGGGAGGAAAGAAAAATTAACACATATCCAAATAAGGTGTAATTTTTTGGATTGCTTCCTCCTTTGCTTTCACGACGACGTTTCGGAGGATTTTTCCCTCCTTCTTCAGGGTTTGAGAAAAGAAAAAATTAACACATATCCAAATAAGGTGTAATTTTTTGGATTCCTTCCTCCTTTCCTTTCACGACGACGTTTCGGAGAATTCTTTCCTCCTTTTTCAGGGTTTGAGGAAAGAAAAAATTAACACATATCCAAATAGGTGGAATTTTTGGATTCCTTCCTCCTTTCCTTTCACGACGACGTTTCGGAGGATTTTCCCTCCTTCTTCAGGGTTTGAGAAAAGAAAAAATTAACACATATCCAAATAAGGTGTAATTTTTTGGATTCCTTCCTCCTTTCCTTTCACACCGACGTTTCGGAGGATTCTTCCCTCCTTCTTCAGGGTTTAAGGAAAGAAAAAGTTAACACATATCCAAATAAGGTTAATTTTTGGATTCCTTCCTACTTTCCTTTCAAACCATGAAGAACGGGGGAAGAATCCTCCGAAAACGTCGGTTTGAAAGGAAAGTAAGAAGGAATTCAAAAATTACACCTTATTTGGATATGTGTTAATTTTTCTTTCCTCACTACCACTGGGCTGCCTTCCATTACTTTAAATTGTTAAAATTCTTCCAGTAAACAAATTTTATATTTATTTAAGACGATGCTCTGAGACAATTCGGCTCGTTGAGAAAAAATACAGGTCAAAAAGAATAAACATTTGAAGTACAGATTCCAACATTATCTGCTATTATATAAATAAATACAATATATTTCTAAATATATAGATATATAGACTTTTATATTCATTATATATACGTATCTATCGTATATGTTTATTTACATCAAGCAGAGGACAACCAAAATCGATTGTATGATAGAGGGCGTTGAATTAGAAATTACACTCGGGCGACGAAGACCCTAACGCCAGCCAGGCTACTTAATTAACAATGGATTGCCATAAGAAAAGTAAAGTAAACTGAGGTCTTCTTCATTAAATTATTATCCAAATTTCAGCTTCCCAGTTTAATCCACCTTCATTTTAACTTGGCCAGAACTCGATTAGAATTTTACTCTAAAAGATAATATTGATATGTGAGATGAACATTTCAACCTTTTCTGGTCTTATAAATATACATTTGTGTGAAAAAACAGCCCAAGACGATAAAGTAGTGAAATCTAGAGCCATATTAAATTCTCCAAGAATAATTAAGTTTGAAAAAGAGTACTTTCAGTTAAAATGCATTCTTCCATTTTGAATGACAATCTAGATAAATATTTAATTAAAAAAAAACTTGGCTGTTAGGCATTATGCCATAAGAGTAAATTAACTAAATTCGTGCCCAACCAAGTTTCATGAAAATAATTTAAATTAGAAATTTAGAAACGCCTAAAATCTACAAAATTGCCAAGTTTTCGTCACGTGAGCGCCAAAATTAGCTATTTTTTCAGGTCCATATTTCAGAATCTATTTATGTTATATTATTGAAATGTGGTACTGTCTACATGATCGATTACATAATTACATGTCGATAATTTTAGCTCTGTGTTTCAAAATAAAAATAAAAATGAACAAGAATAAAACCAAGGTCCTAGTTTCTACAAAAAAAGAACAAACGAGCAGGAATGCATCAAAATTAACCAAGAAAACCTAGAAGGAGTTAAGAAATTCCGCTACCTAGGAAGCAAAATAATATGGGATGGGAGGAGGGAAAACGAAATTAAATCAAGAATTGGCAAGCAAAAGTGGGGTTTAATTCAAAACGAAAACTACTATGCTCCTCCTCCAATCAGCTTAGAAAACAGGAAGATGCTATTGAAGACATATGTATGGAGCATAGCCATATACGGGTGTGAAACCTGGACAATTAGAGAAGCGGAGAGAAAGAGATTAGAGGCTTTCGAAATGTTGTGCTACAGAAGAATGATGAATATCAAATGGATGGATAAAATTACAAATGAAGAAGTTCTTGGAAGAATCGGAGAAAGAAGAACCTTGTGAGAGAGAGTCTGAAGAAGAGAAGAGGTCGAGATGATGGGGCACACACTGAGACATGGGCCACTGCTTAGGGATATCTTGGAGGGGGAGGTGGGAAACAAAAGGGGAAGGCCCAGATTAAAATATTTCAGCCAAATAATTAGGGATATGGGATGCGAGACATTTTAAAAGAGGTCAAACAGCTGGCGGGAGACAGAGCCGAGTGGAGACGGGTGGTTGCGTCAAACCAGTCTTAGGACTGTATACTCAATAGATGATGTTTCAGAGCAGTGGGGACTGCAGAAGTGGCTCGAAATTGTTCTTGTAAATAACGTACAGAGTGTATGCGAACTTCGCCTGAGCACTATGTGCGCTTTGATAATCCACCCTGTTTATAAACATTAACTTTCTTATTGGTTTATGGAATTCGCCATGGCTGTTACCCTAAATGTTCCTATTTATTTTTCTGATCATAAATATCCACACCTTTAGGCTTCCAACTCAGTTGAGAGGCAACAAAGCCCTAAAGGGTTTCCCTTGTATATACCTGTAATAAATACTATAGGATTGTTACTTGGTGGGCAAATATACATTTTAAGAGACCACCCTTTACCACTCTCTGCTTATAACCAACCCTTGAGGGTTGCTTAACAATATGAATCGAGGAAGCTTAGATTTAATTTTGTCCCTTCACAATTTATAGGGTTTTAATTCCCCGGACCGCTGCAAACAGTCCCGGCGATCCCATTTCGGTCCATTGAATGCGACCTATTTTGAGAATTATTAGTGGGCATTCATTCTAGTCCAATGATGGTGATTAAAGTTTTATTGACTATCACTCTGTTTGCAGAAATATATTATATAAATTAAAATAAAAACGAATTATTACCCGCTATAAAGAGAAGTGAATGATTATATTAATATTAGAAATGTAATAAATATTTTTATTAATAAATTATTCATTCTTTATTTATACCAAATCCTTTAAAATTTGTCAATATTGACATGAATTATATAAAAAGAAACTATACAATTATTGAGATATACAAATTAGAAAAAAACGGTACGTCTTAGGATATTTTCGGTATTTAACAATGTATTTCAATTGACTGAGAATTAATGTACTAATAAAAACTTGTGTACCATAGATCAGATTATTAGCTAAAAAAAGTAAAGATAAATTAGCAACCATCATCGAGAGAGAAAATGGTACAAAGAGTTTCGAGAAAATATACCTTTCTGAATAATTTATCGATTTTGATGAGAATATAAAATTTATTTTCAAAAAATACTATTATTTGAATGAGTAATTTGTATAGAGATGAATGAATATAATTTCGTTATTATATCTCGAATTAATTCATATTCTGCACCCTACGACAAAGGAGTAATAGAGCAAATGGTCCTCCTTTCTATGAATAGCAAATTTGATTTGGAGAAGATTATCTAATATATATATATATATATATTTATTAAATTGATTTATATATTTATAATGACCATATTCATATTAAAAATGTTTTTGCATCCTTCATCCCGAAATTTAAGCAATTTTTCGAATTTTATAAGAAAATGAAATTTCATTTCCAAGAAAAAATTTTTCAATATTTAAAAGAAAACATTATTCATAAATGAGAAAATATAATATCATTCAATTATATCGAAATAAATATTATTTTGAACAATTCGTTTTAGAATAAAAAATATATAATAGAAAGGGTCCCCCCTTATCAGCAATTTTTCGGATATTCTAGAAAAATGAAATTTTATTTTCATTAACATTTGTTCATTATTTAAAAGATTGGGTTATTATACACCTAGATGAGAAAATATAATATTATCGGTCAAATAAATAAAAAATATTCTTTTGAACCATTTGTTTAGATTTTAGAGGGAAAAATATAGAAGGTGTCCCCACTTATAAGCAATTTTTTGGATTTTATTGAAAAATGAAATTTTTATTTCCATTAATTTTTTTTTTCATTATTTAAAAGAAGACTTTATACACCTATGAGAAAATATAATATTGTTCAAATATATCGAAAAAATATTTTGAACGATTCGTTTAAAGGGAAAAATATTGAAGGTGTCCCCCCTTATAAGCAATTTTCCAAATTTGATATTAAAATAAAATGTAACATCTTTTATATGACATCCTGGATGTACACCTTTATTCAAATGGGTTCAAATATCAAGTACTTTTGCCTCGCCCCAGGCAATCCAGAATTGAGCATTAAATTAATAGTAGAGATAATACCATGCATGGTGTTTTGACGATTTAAGGTAAATAAATAATCTCCCCTAAAGTATCATATGTAAGCACATAACTACCTATGACCTCTAGAGACTGAAATCTTTCTCGCGACATACATATTTCAATCAAGACACATATGCACAGGTATTTTTGATTCCCATTTATCCCTAAAATACTATATATTCGTTTTATTCTTTTCACTACGCATCAGGGCCAATTTCGGCAGAATTGCATCTTCCTGGCTAACTCCTTCTCGTAGCAATATGAGAATTCCAAGGCCGCTATCCCCTTTATTCATTTTATGTAGGCTCTTGGTAGGAAAATCGAAAATAAAAATCCTCGCCCTGCAGTTTTATAGAATTCCAATTACTGATTTAATTCTTTTATATATTTTTTTATGTTTCGTGTATCTAAAAAGATACCTCAGTTGTGATCTGATTTAACTCCAATTTTGTGGTTCATTTGAAGGGAACGACTTTTTAATTCCCCATTTTGTTCTAATCCTCGAAACCCTTTCGCACGGACAACAGATTAACTTGTAACATAAAAGTTCATGATCAAAAGAAGATCTTTTTTTTGTCATATTACTTATACAATATACTGGTGTCGTTGTTTTTATCACGGACAGGCTCTTTAAACCCGGGATCACTGGTTAATATCCATTGACATGTTTCTGTACACAAGATGCGAGAACATATTCGCCACAAATTATGAAACTGGAAAATATCTATTAAACGGAATTCTCCTTGATAGCTTTGAATGGCGGTTTAAGGGTCCTTAACCCCGAGTCATTAATCATAAAAGTAATTAGAAAGGGTCTGTCTTAACATTTGGTTTTGATAAACAAAGCGGAATTTATGTTTCGGAACCCCTACCCTTCCTAACCAGATTCACCTCGTACTCTGGCGAGAGCATAAATTGTTAGGACGCTATAGAATCTACAACAGATGGATTTTATGAAAATATTATTCATATAAATTTGAGAAAATAATTTTAAAATTTATTAGGAATATTTATCAAATTTTAGGGTGAAGTTTAGTTATGAAATGTTTATGACTAATATAAATCGCTATTTGTCATTTATACATGCAATGACAATCTCTGAAGATTTCGAGCGAGAATTTGCTAAAACATTGGACTAACGCTTACATAGATCGATCTAAAGAACAAAACCCTAAACGTAAATATTTTATAAACTACGAGTAATTTAAAGCCTGATTCTTATTAGATAAGTTTTATTTCATATAAGAAGGTTTTTTTTCTGGCTTCTGGCCTTAACCATTTCTGCCAATTACTTTATTTATATTTTCTTTCCCTAATTTAAGAATATATACATTTTAAGTACCTATTGGATATAACTAATTATAATAGAAATTCAAAACTTAAAAAGTTACAATTAAATGTAGTTCAGGCAAATTACGATTTTAACAGGAAATAATTCCCCGTAAAGATTTTATTGCTGGAATACCTTTATTGGTACTCCAATATTACTACCTTAAGTTTTCCTCCAAATCTGTGTTGTGGAAATTTTTCTACGCGCCTCAAAATGAGAAAATTTCGGCAAATGCTGGATATCTATAAATCTAAGAGTTTTATCAAAAAAGTGGTCCAAGTAAACGTGCATGTCAACAAAATTTACTAGACACTGAGATAGGAATCAAGTTTCTAGGAGTGGTTTTCAATTTATGAAGGAAAAACTGCGATTTTTTGAAAAAAAATTGAATTTTTTCAAAACTTCAACCTCATGTCACCATTATCCAATAAAAATGAAACTTCATTTAAATTGTAGCAAATTTAATCTAGTTTAAAAATGTATAGAATGGCCTTTGTCGAAAACGTGCTCCTTCATGGTCAAAATGGGGAAAAATCGAAAAAAGTACGAATTTTAGGGATATTCAAAAGTGATCCCGGGGGCTCTTTTTTGACAGGCGCTAGTACCGGTTTTACTGAACCTAAATAAATAATATTGTTATCATTTTACACGTAATTTAAAGAGCTTTAATTTATCTAATAGATATATTTTTGATTTGATAAGCCGTTTTAGAGTTATTCAAGAAAAACCGAAAAAACTCCGAAATTTTCTCATTTTGAGGCGAAAAATTTCCACAGCTCAGATTTGGGGGAAATCTTAGGGTAGTAATATTGGAGTACCAATAAAGGTATTTCAGCAATAAAATCTTTACCGGGAATTATTTCTTGTTTATTCCATTTTTCACGTAATTTGCCTGGACTAAAGAGGAATAGTAGGAAATTGGACAATAAAATAAAAACAGAGTTCTTATTAAATGGGCCAGAAGGTTCGTCGATTTATTTCGGTGGCCCATTTTATCAGTCTTTGTCAAAAGACAATTCCACTATTCGACGAAACATCCTTAATCTTTTTTATTATTTCTACAATACATTTTTGGCCTCAACTACTCAACAACCTTGAACTTTTTTCCCTTTTAACAATTAAAAAATCAAAAAGTTAAAAACTTTTATGTTGTTTTTAAACAGACATGGCATTTGGAAAAAAATTTCAAGATTGTTGAGTAATTGAGGCCAAGAATGTATTGTAAAAATAATTAAAAATATTAATGATGTTTCGTCGCATAGTGGAATAACAATTTAATTTTTTTGACAAACTCTTTTGAAAATGAGTGATGAAATTGGCCAGTGAGGAAGTCGAAATAAATCGACGAAACGTCTCGCCCGTTTAATTTAAACTCTGTTTTTGATTTATTGTCCAATTCCCTACTATTATTTATTTATTTATTTTATTTATTTATTTATTTGGCTCAGTTTACATACACAGTTTACATATATATTAATACATATTGAACATTAACAATATTTATCAATTAAAATTTGAATCAAAATTCAAATCATGAACACAACTATATGTGTTATATTAAAATGAAATAAAATAAAATTTAACCCTCTGTAAGATTAATCTTGAGTCGAGGGTTAAATTTTAAGATAAATTAACAGAGAAATTCAAAAACATAAATTTAATAAATTACTTTAAATTAAAGATATAAAAGAACAAAGACAAAATAAAAAGTAAAACAACATAAGGTAAAGTAAATCAAAATAAAATAAAATCGTCATACAAATTCACATTCTTAGAAAGCCAGAATTAATTAAAAAACTCTTTATATGTCTAACATTTCTAAATTGATCATAATTATATCTATACTTTATTGCCATTCTCAGGCCAACAATTTGAGCATGTCTCGAGTATAATTCAGTTTTAATCCTGGGCAAAATTATATTTGTTCTGCTAGATATACGTGTGGGGTAATAATGCAAATTGTAATTTGTACAATTTATTCTATATAAATGAATACAAGCATTCAATAGGAATAATTGTTTTAAATTCAGTACCCTAAACTCATCATATAACGCCAGCGTGGCAAATCTTGGATGCTTTTTTAGTATAATCTTAATAACAATATTCTGAGCAACAGAAAGACCCCTTAAAATGAATTCACTTGTATTCCCCCAGACCAAAATCCCATACAACAGCAAAGACTGACACAAGGAGAAGTAGACCATTCTTAGAACTTCATAACTAAGAAAGCCTCTCAGAATCTTAAATTTATAAAAGAGTTTTCTGATACTGCTAGTCAATTTCAAAAATATGTGTCTTGAAGCTCATTTTGGAATCGAAAATAATTCCCAGATATTTACATTCATTTACAAACTTCAAGACTTGGCATGAACATTCCTGAGAGACAGTACAATTGATAGAGTGGAGAGTGATGTGAGGTGTGCTCTTGGAGGAGCACTTTCTCTCACCATTCGAGAAGGAAACCAATGAAGTTTTTTGAATGTTTATAGAAAGAAAATTGGTATTAAGATATTTCTTAACCAATCTAAAATCATCAGAAACAGTTTTTGTCAAGTTATTAAAACAGTCGCCCGAAAAGATAAAGGCAGTGTCATCTGCAAAACAAAAGGGTAATCCATTAGTCTTAATAGAAAAAATATTATTTATATATAAAATGAATAGCAAAGGGCCTAATACAGTTCCCTGAGGAATACCAGTGTTCACAGTTGTTAGGTTACTCTTGATTTCATCAATCTTCACAATTTGGGTTCTATTACTGATGTAAGACTTTATCAAATCAAGAGCGATTCCACGAATACCATAATTTTCAATCTTTTTTATTAATAATTTATGACTAATGGAGTCAAATGCTTTTTCTATATCCAAAAACAAACCAAAGACATAATCCCCCCTATCAAGACTTTGACAGATGTGTTTTGAAACATCAAAAAGAGCATGAGATGTAGATATATCAGGCTGGAACCCATATTGTCTTTTGGATATTATAGCATGTTTATTTATAAAGGACATCAATCGGACCTTGATACATTTTTCCAGTATTTTTGACAGAGATAGTGTAAGAGAAATAGGTCTATAATTTCCTAAGGACTTTTTGTCTCCACATTTAAAAAGTGGTAGAACAATTGCACTTTTGAATCCTGAAGGGTATTTACCATGAAGAAAACTCAGATTAAAAATATGCACTATCGGGATCTTAATATAATCTTTCATGTTGATCAGTATTCTATTAGTTATTCCGAATTCGCTATAACTATTGTATTTTTTGAGACCACCCAATAAATCAGAAATCTCATCAATAGTAACTGGATTCAAAAATAGGGAATCCGATATTCTTTCACTTTGTTCAAAAATATAATTATTACTTTCTTCTTCCAAAACAAAATCTCGATCACTAAAAATTTTATCTTTAATTCTATCTCCAACATTTGCAAAATGTGAATTAAAGGTATTTGCAATTTGTAATTTATCACAAATTTCAGATCCATTCTCATCCAGGACACTATATATTTTTTGGACTCTATCATTAACATTTGTTGCTCTCTTAATTATCGACCACATTGATTTCATGTTTCCATGACTATCTATTATTTCCTTTTTATAGAACTGTGATTTAGCAAGAGCTATCACTGAAGTCAAAACATTTCGATATCTGTTGTATTTGACCCTTAATGAAAAATCAAGAGGATTGCCAATTACTTTTTTATAAAGAGCTTGTCTTTTCCTAATTGAAATTAATATACCCTTGGTCACCCAACATTTAATTCTCCTGGATTTATTATTTACTTTCTTTTTATAGGTGGATTTTTCTAGAGACAATGACATGATATTATAAAAATTTTGAAGGGCCAGATCCACATCATTAGACTGAATAACTGATGTCCAATTTTCATTAATCAATTCATTCTTCAGTAATTTCATGTCAGTCACAGTGATAATATTATTTTGTGGATTAATTTCATCTGAGAGTGTACCCATAGATCTATTTATCTCATCAAATTTCTTCAAAAAAGATAAAGAAGAGGAAGTTGCAAAGTGATCCGATATATCAGATACAAAAATAAATCCCAAACAATCAAATTTATTTGATCCCTTGAAAAAAATGTGATCAATACATGATTTAGAATCAGTAGAGATATTTATTCTAGTCGGTCCCGTTATTAACGGGGAGAATCCAAACTCAGAAAGAACATTTATGTATTTATTAGAGTTTTCATCAGGAACCATTGTATTAATATTCAAATCACCACAAATGAAATGATAATTGACACCAGAGCAAAGTAATAAATGATCATACAAGTTTTCAATAAAAACAGAAGTGTCCCTATCGAATGACTTATAAATTGCAGTAAGGGAGAAAACAAATGATGAAGTAGAAAACTGGACAAAAATAGAGTTACATTCATCAATAATGTCAATGTCAACTTTGGATACCTGAATATCATTTAAACAATAAATAGATACTCCTTCAGCTCTATTTTCAGCATTATTAGATGCAAAATTCTGATATCCTGGTAAGTCAAACATTATACTATTGTCATTCCAAGTCTCAGTCAAAACGATCACATGAAATTTTATACTAGAAGAACTCAAATAAGCCATGAACCTATCAAAGTTTCTCTTGATACTCCTAATATTAACATTAATAATATTCAAACCATTCCGATTTATAATAATAGGTTCAGCGTCTTGAATGGTGATATCACATATATTTTCAGTAATTGAACAAGAATCAAGAATATCATCCATCGAAAACATCAAGAAACATAACACAAAAGCATCCAGATTGTTTCAGAAAACTAGATTCAAACAAAAAATAAGATTCCAAGAATAGCCATAATTTCAAAATCAGAACAAAATTACACCACAGAATATTTATTAAAAATTTACAAATAATAGAAATGATAATATAGTCAAATCTAGAAGGTATTAACGTATTAACAATAAACCAAAAATAATTCCTTAATAATTTGCGGGTGTAATAAAGAAAACAGCAATTCAACATAATCAGAACAATGCTTAAAAATAATTTAAAGTTATAGTAATGGAGCAAACACAAAATAGTTAGATTAATATCCAAAAACGATTTAAGGGAAATCAAGTATGATAAACAATTCAAGATAACCAAATATGAATATAAAACTGGTTTGAAAAAAGAAAAGAGAAAGGTAAAACAACAAGTCAAAATAACAAAATTAAAATATAATTTTAATTTAACGAAAAATAGGTAACAGGGAAAAAAATTTATATTACTCTTTTAATTGTTATTAATTATGGTTGCAAGTGATGGAACGTTTAAAAGTTACAATTTCAGATATTTACATTCACCTTTAAGATAAACCTTTGTATCTTTGTAGATCCATATCATTGTTATCATGACATTCACACAAATACATTAGATATTCGCTATTTAGTGGGAATTCTACGCTCTTACCGAGTTTACAATACATCATTTAGATCCTCTTGTTGTTCTGATCACACTCAAACCGCAATTATCAACTCCCTCATTGGCTAATCCACACCCATATAAGAAGGAATCATTTTAAAAAGAACTCACGAGAAATTCTTATCTACTGAAATCTGGACATTAAGAATAATTTTTATTTTTTGTCAGGATTTTGTTCTCCCCCTCGGGAAATGAACCCAAATGCCAAAAAGCAAGCTAGCTTCTTTCAGGCAAAACCAATTTGCTATAAATATCACGCGTAAAAATTTATTATTAAAACATTTAATCTTCATTATTAACAAATTTCAAGTGACTCTAAATCGAAATATATGGCCAAACCCCAATATTGTGTGACCGTCCTCAAATTTTTATCATCGGGTTAAGCTAAAAAGCAAAAACTCGACTGATTACACTAAGTAAAAAAAGTTTTATACCTTATTTCAAATCACTAGCTATAACCATTCTATTGCTCCCCATTTAAAGATTCTATTTTCTGCTCAATTTTCCAATCAGAAGTTCTACTGTTGGAAAACCAAAAATTTATTGAGTTCTTCTTTTTTTTTTAATGCAAGAAGGGGCGCACCAGTAAAGATGCAGCTCCTATGTATCTCGAAAGACCCTTGCATTACCGAAGAGAATGGAAAGTTGATTATGTGAGAGGGTGGAGACGTAGGTGTTTATGCACTCGGGTTTTGAAGGTTTGAAGATTATAAGTGCTGGGAAAGATGGAGGCTGGAAGAGAGTACCAGTTCCTTGAAGTCATGGGGATATACGTATTGGCGAATGAGGTGGTCCGGCACTTTTCTAATTTGACCGCAAAAGAGGGTTGGGAGTCGGCAAAACGCGTGCTACGCGCAAAGCCTGCTTTGGGGGAAATTATTGATTTTATCTCATCAGAAGACCTGTCGTGATAGTATCTATAGAAAAGGGAAAGGGCAGAGACATTTCTTCGATCAGCTAGCGAGTCAAGGGAGTCGGTGAGGGTTTTGGAATTATAAAAAGAATCTAATACTCACATATACCGAGGACTACATACTTTTCAAAAATACCTGAGAATTCAAATTCATTTTTATTTGAGGTTGATAAGAAGACATTGGATGGATTTGTAGAATTTTATAAAATGTTAAATTCAGTATCTTTGAGAAAGTGTAAAAATGTGTACTTTGTCACCTTCCTAAATTAACTCGATAAAAAAAAGCTTAATATCTCCTTAATGTGAAATGTGATAGGACTCTAAAAATTATACCCCCATGAATTTTCCATAAGCTTTCGTTCTTGGGCTATCGTGTGTAGCGAACCGCATCAAACACGCACATCGAGAGAGATTTAGAAAAAACATAAATTGGAAGTGAATGGAAGCCTATATACAAAATTGGGGACAATTCCACAAATTTTAGTCATTTAGTGTGTTTTGTGTCAATTTTTGACAGCAAGGTATATCTTAAGCTATGCAGAAAGATATAACCTATTAATACGCACTTTGCTGACAATTGTCAGCTTAGTTTGAAGATTCTTGTATGACAATTTGATATTTTCCGTATTTCCAACCGGAATTTCTGAAACGAAAAAGTCCAAAATCTTATCAGTTCTTCGTTTCAATGATACAAACATTTCGACACCAGTTCTGGCTTTACACGATCTTTTGTTCTTGCATAAGTATCAAAACACAGGCAGTCCTCTTGGAAAAAAAATATTCTTGAAAATTATTTTTCTCTAGGATTTTAACATTTCTAAAAAGTAATACCCAAAAAAATCTTTTTAATTAATTCTTTACTCCATTTCCAATAATAAAAATTAATTTAATGACATTTCTCTATAAGTCAGTTCATAATTTCTTTCCCCAGTGCTCAAACTTTGCATGACTTAGTTTCGTTGCTTTTTCCATGAGACCGGTCCACTGTTTGAGAGGAAGTTCATGTAACTGGAAAGTTTTTTACGGAGTGGGGTTGTTAGCCCCACGTCCAACCCCTTTAGTCGCCTTCTACGACAAGCAGGGGATACAGTGGACCTATTCTAACCCCGGTCCACAGGGGCGAAAACTTTGCAAG
Source organism: Forficula auricularia (assembly GCA_024734495.1). Taxonomy (NCBI): domain Eukaryota; kingdom Metazoa; phylum Arthropoda; class Insecta; order Dermaptera; family Forficulidae; genus Forficula; species Forficula auricularia. The sequence continues at coordinate 1,345,440 of JALMQS010000081.1, forward strand.
AGAATCGCGTAAAATATATATTGTATACTTCAACGATTAATTTAGATTTATGTATTATTAATGTAGAGTGTGTTCGACTTACTCGCAATTTGAAATTTCTTAATAAAAATTTTAAATGTGAATTCTTGGTTCCAGTGATAGCGTGGATTAAGTTGAATACATCATCAGCTACCATTATCAATGCAGATAAGATACAACCCGGTCTATATTGAACCGCCTTAATAGCACACTTTCTGGCGTTTCCTTTTGAAACTTTATGAAAAATTATCGATGTCAGATCCGACTATAGATTAAGAGTTCACATAATACCTGAGTAAAAAATATAATATGGAGAAAATTTCACCGCGTGAAATGTCTTTTATTCCGTGACCCCGTTTGAAAGTTATTTATTAGAAAATATTGCTATATACTTCCTAAATTTATCCTCTGTCATATATTCAATAATATTCCAAAAGGTACCAAATAAAAGCTTTGATATATGAATAATAGATAGAGGATTAATTTAATGATTTTCTGTCATTTTTCTAATTTTAACCTAAATATATATTTCATTCATATTTTATCATTTCATTTGAGATTATGGATTATTTTTAAGAATGAAATAAATAATTTCATTTTATTTTTGTGTTCGCCTGTTAGTAGCAGTGGTATTTTATTTTGATGGCCTCAATTATTTGAATTCAAATTTTCACTGGAAATATTCATTTTTAGAATTCAACCGGTTTATCCATCTGAGGTGGGAATAAAAAAGATGCAGAAAAAGTAAATCTTAAGCAAATTAGATTAACAACTTATGCTACTTATCGTCTCTAGATCTGAAAATGAGTATTGGTTCTTTTTGTTTCTATTATTATTATTTAAATAGGGGTAGTTATTTTTCATTCTCTAATTCATACATAAATGTTACAAGACCTTAAAAATATTCTCTAACAAAACTTAGCTGGTAATATGTATCCCAAAAGTATACTTCATTTTAAAAGGATTATCATACTCTCCTACACATATCAAATAATCTAGATTTCTAGATCTTTTTTTATGATATTGATGTGAGAAGGAGATACACCAGAAGGTGCATCCCCTAATGGCCTGTATGGGCTGGCCCCTCCATCGTGAAAAGAACAGAGTAGAAGGAAAGAAGCCGGGATCACGAGCCAAATCTCAGAAAGTTAGATACAATCCAATATCCAATTTACTAAGTTTTTAGGGGCTAAACTTCAGATGACTGGTGAATAGATTTCCGTCAGAAATAATTATTGCATCTTCGACTATGCAGATAAAGATCGATGTTCACAACATTCAAAAAAGACTGTTCATTCTCTTTTTCAAAAATCTAATTAGAACAACAAGTTTCGAATCTACCATGTTATCCATTCAACTAACCTGATATTTTGACTTAATCCCAAAATTTTAGAAATGATCGAAATTCTAAACAACAAAAATTCATTTAAGGAAAGGTTTAATATGGACTGTTTTTCTAATAAATAAATACTAGTATTTATGGAAAAATTTTAGAAATTTTTTTTTTCCAAAAATGTGATGGTGCATTGGAAAAGGCCCTTATTTTCACCTTGGTCAAAATTGAGCTAATGTCATCTCCTGTTTATAGAGAATCACCTGAACAAAACGCTTTTTGTCTCTTCCAATAATTTCAAAAATGGATTGAGTTATGAATTTTTAAATATACGTATATACATTATATGTTTATATATATATTATATTTCACATTTTTGCCCTTCCTGAAAAAACTGATCGGTGAAGATAATGGCCCTTGCATCATCACAAATATTTATATTTTTTATAAATATTCAAGGTAATATTGTTGGAGATCTTGGCTGGGATAAATTTGTAGTGGGTTTAACGAGTTCTATTCTGGGAATTTTATTGGACCCGGTGCATACTTGCTTTGGCTGAATAAATCCTTCAACCCACTACATATTCCAGGTAATTTCATCACCAAGACATCCTGTATTATTTTCTACTTTTCAAAATATATATTTGTTTAGTGTTGCTTTATATTCATTTCATACCCCATTTTTTTCTCTTTTTGAAATTTAATTAAATTCCATTGATGAAGGGAGATATTCTCCCGAAACGTTTGGTGTTTTAATAAACACGTTTGAAAGATTGTTTTTAATACAAGATTTGTATTTAATTATATAATAAATACAATCAATAAAAAATTTTCAATATATTGTTTTTATTTTCAAAATTATAAACTGATAGGTTTTGGCCTTTTTAGCGATAGAAAAATAAAGAAATCAAGAGAAATCTGATCTAAGCTATTAAATTAATAAAATTAAGCTGAAATGGATTGTATTAATAAGCTGTAGCTTTGTGCCAAATTTAAACTTTCTAGCTTAAGGGAGTTCAATACTGCTTATCTATCTTGTTGATCTTCGAAAAAATATTTTGTATTTCTCCAGAGTGACAACTTCTGCATACTTAAATGTTTTAATAAAAAAAATTGTTAATAATGAGGTTAATTTCGAATAAAAATCTTTGTTTTGATAAGAATATTGAGATAATTTTTTTTTCTCATTATAAAAACATTTATTTAACACAAAAAACGATTTCAAGAAATAGAGTTGGAATTCTATACTATTGCTTTTGTCATATTATGTTGGCTGCAAATAATTTTTTATTTTTACATTTATGAATAACTAATTAACTAGACTGTCATATCTATTGAAAAATGTATCATTCGATTCATAAAAGTTGAATTATTGATCTGTATAAATTTGTAGAAAATGGTATAATTTGTATAGAAGCTATAGCCCTTTTAAAAGCTCGGTCCATTTACTTCTATGTCAAAAGGACAATTTTGAATAACTTATTTCTGGGTAATGAGGCAGACGATCAAGTTCAAATTTCGGTAATAAAAATTGAATGTATCAATGATTCGATGGTAAAAATTTGAGAATTTTCTTATAAAAATTATAAACACCCCCCCCCCCCCCACTTAAGCCGAAGCATGCCAAGTTTTGAAAAAGTTTTTCTTTTCATTCCTCGAATTGTCTCTTTCGAGCTTTGACTAGTCAATTGGCGAAGAGGCCCTTGTCAGGTTTCTTCGTGGTGACATAATATCATACAAGACCTTCTGAAAATTGATTTCCATCTTAAGAGTATCTTGAGATGCTTGGCCTTTTCATATTCACCTCCTGGCGTATTCCGATGAACTTTTCGGCAACAAAAGGTAAATCTGGTTAAAAGACATGAGGAAGGTGAATGGCCGACCCACCAAGGCAACTTTGGCCTTTCCTGCTTTCCTATATAGGAAATAGGATAGAAGATAACCTGCTTCCCTCCCTTCTGCCCTTGGCCGCTGCTGCCTTTAAATGCCATTTAAATAAATCCATTTAATCTCTTCTGGCTAGGATTTAGAAAATAGAAGCAGAGGAAAATTTCCTATTGAATTAAAAATGTAATTAAAAGCCAAGCAAATAAATTTAATTGATATTCAAGAGGATCATCAAATGAAATTCTCAGCTCTTTCGTTCTCATATTTCTAGGTCAGTTAAGCGAGAAAATTCCATTCAAAACGCTATACAATTGGTTTAAATGGCAAAATCTCATTTCATATATATATACTTTAATTTAATTTCTTTAATTTCCAAGATAGCGGCTAATAAAAATATCAATAAACAAACCCAAACAATACGAGAAATGGATTTCCTTTTAATTTTAATTGGTTAATTAAACAATTAACGCTTTGATGTCATTAAATATTTAAATAAATAATAAAATCTTCAATAAAATAGAATATAAACGAAATATTATCCATGAATAAATTTTTTGAGGTTAGACTGTTTATGAAGTAAATATCATAGAAAAATAATAAGTAGGTATATAATATATTTTTATAGTAGAACTTATTTGAAGATAGAAATATTTATTTATTCATTTTTTGAACATCCCATGGTTGTATAGTTGTGTTTATATTAATTTTAAAAAATAGACAACACTTCAATGACTTTTTCTGCCTTCCCTGATCGTTTTCGAACATAAATCATTTCAATTTGGTCTATCTGTGCCTATGTAGCTTAGTGCAGTGTATCATATTTTTTTGTATCTGCTGCTGTACTTATATTATTTCTCAGTATATTGTATCAAATGACTTGTTGTATCTGCTCTAAGAGGCTTCTCTCCCTCCGAGCATTGTTTAATAAATAAATATAAAGAATAAATTATTAAACTGATGTGGCCATCCACATGACTTTACTAACGTACATACGGATATTTTGATAAAATCATTAATATGTCGTAAAATATAATTTTTCGACGTTCAGTCATTAGGGCTTTTGTGTTGAGTAAAACGCCATGGTTTCGATCGATTTTTTTTAACAAAATAGTTTCAACCGTTTTTGAAATATTTCGTATAAAACACTTTTTTCATGCATGATTACAATACCTGTCCATTCCCTGTATGGTCAAGTAAAAATGAACAATTTTATGTTATTTTGGGATAATCTTTTTGAAAATAATTATAGGTATAGCTTTAGAAAGGCCGAGTAAAAGAAAAAGCGAACAATAAAATAATTATTTCTAGAGAAATGAACATTCAAAATGTTCTCCAATTTACATTATTAAATTAAAAAGAAGATCCATAATTTTTTTATCATAAAATAATTTTTTTAAATCATTTGAAAAAATATATTTATATATTCTTTTAATTTAATTAATAAATCTAGCCAAATTTAGTCATTTTTGTAAATAATAAATCCCGGAAGTTAGTCATATGATTCTACAAGCTGCCTACTCGAATGCATAACTTTCAGGCGCGTAGGTTCAATCGACGGTGACGGGGGAATTTCAACCACCAGTTCAATTATTATTATCTTTCAAGTGCGGTGTCTTCTCCCACTATAAATATGTGTAATATGTATTCCAAAAGAGAACCATTTTACTAAAATTCTACTTAAACATAAGGTTAAATTAAAACATATGCTTTCAAACAATTGTATATCTTCGTATAAAAGTGTAAATTGTAACTGGGATAACTCCCGTATATCGATTAAAATAAAAGATTATAATCACAATCATTATTATTGTCATTACCCAACAAATAGAAATAAATGTATCTATATGACGTAATATAAATCCTAGATGACGTAATAGAAATCCTCTTGTGTTCATTTTTGGACGTAACTCTCAATTTTGTACATGTAATATACAAAGACATACAATTAAGGGCTTTAATTGTGACGTAACTAAGGTCAGTTGTGTCTCAATTATACTATTAGTTAAATATGTAAAGAGAAAAAGTTGAATACCCTTAAAAATTTCTGAAATTTCTTTTTGCACCCTCCGTCTGAAAGAAAATTATTTTAACAGTGATTTTTTTCAATTTTGGTAGAAAAAAGTTTATTTATAAGAAATATTTTTTGTGGATTATTCGCTCCCACTCCCCCACCTCGCCCTTACAGAGCTTTGGAAGGTTATTTAAGACATTGAGTTTTAATCATTGAAAACGCAGAGCATTTTCTTTTAATTTAAACCATCAGATTGTATCTAAATTCCATAATTAATTTCCCGACTTTTCATTTTGAATTTTTTAAAGGCTTTCTAACCAGGAATTAATTATTAATGCCAACTTCTTATTTCTCTTTTAATATTTAATCTATAAGATTAAACCCTTCCATTTATTTTTAATTGTGTCTGTTTCATTAAATGTCTATTTTTTCTTTTTCTTCTCTTCCATTTAATATTCTAAGCACAAAGACTGAATTTTGGATATTAATTTTTTCACGATAATCTCAAGTTTTATTTTAATGCCTGGTATAAATTTTTTACTTGGACTTAATGAGAATAATTTGAAAAGAAAAAATACTTATTATTGTTTGACTATATCGCATTAATTTAATAAACGACCTAATTAAAATATATACCATAAGCGTCCAAATCAACTTTATAAATATTTACATCCCTTTCTGAAGATTTCCACCTACCATCGATACATAACCATCGATATATAACAAAAAATTATTTTCATTATTTACAACAAATAGAAACGTTAACTTATTTCTATCTATAGTACTCAATACAGGGTGGGGCATAAAGATCTACCACATTTTGAACAAGTATAAAAAATGAAAAAAATTTTACTAAAAAAAACTGAATATATTTTTGAAAATAACATAAAATAATTTTTTTTGTAAATGTGTTTTAAACATTATATCAGACGAAAGGAGGGGGTCAAAAATTAAAATTCTAGCCCTTTCGACCAAATTATGTATACAAAATTTGGTTAGTTTTTGCATTTCTAGGCCCTCTGGGGATCCACAGAATATGTATACGAAATATGGTTGAGTTTGGTCGAAAGGGCTAGAATTTTAATGTGAGAGATCTAAATGCCCCACCCTGTATAAATATTGTTTTCAAGAAAAAAACTCGAATTTGAAATTTTCAAAAGTTTCTAGTCTGAAAAAGGTTTTCGTCTCTTATGCGAGAACCTTCAAATCCGCATCCACAGGTACCTTTAACTCCGAACAAATTTCTTTCTATTCTCCTTTTTTTTAATGATGCAAATTAAAAACAACAACAACCTTTTTCTATATACAAAGTCATTTAAACTTAATACCTAGTTTAAATATTTTTTCTATTTGGCTACAGAGGTTGTTCTTTTTGGTACACCATCTTCTTAAAAAACAGCTTTTTTATGTAAATTTTTTCTTTAAAAAAGTGTTCAGTAATTAAAGCTGATTTTGGTTAAATATACTACTTGATATAGAGCGAGATTAAATAGAATATAACAGAGATCCAACTAATAAATTACTTTCTTTGTTCCAGTTGGCGTATTTGGTGAAATGGCACGAGCAGGCATGGAAAGATGGCGTGGGCGGAGCGGACCGGGAGAGTGAGTCCACTTTTTTATTATCATTATACATTTTAGCAATAATATTTTCTCATTTAAGACGAATTTATTATTCGTTAAATGAACTAGCTAATAAAGGTTTTTTTTATTTAAATCATATATAATTGAAGAATGTAAGTTCTAAAGGGTCTAAGTGCTTAAAATGTGTAACTAAGATAATCAATTAAAAGTATCTTGGTAAATAATAATCATCAAGTTGGAGCGCCAACTTTCCTACAGCGGATTAAGACCTAAATACACCGCTGCTGGTGTAAGCTGGTGTCAAATGAAGTCATAATCTATATAGGGTGATTCACGGTCGTAGGCACGTTAGACGTTTTTGGAAAACTGAACGCAGGATTTTTAATTTTCTTATCTGTTCTATCGATCTAAAATATTTACGTTTCGGATTCCATCGAAAAGTCGTAACAACTTTATTTTTTTTAATGGAACACCCCTTATATTAACACGATTTTAGAACCGCCCTTTTATTAAAATACTTTTTTGTTAATATTGTCCTATACCTATCTCTATCGGTTTTCGAGATAAAAAATAATTTGTGTTAAATAAGGTCCAAAACATGGCCCTAATTAAACTTAAATAAATTAGTGCTCTCAATTCATGAAAAGTTTATATTTTGGTGGCAGTTTAGACACACCCGAAGTATTTAATTTATGCCGAAAAATCAACTCCACATTATACAGGGCGTGCTTAATTACTATTATTTCCGTTATTCATAAAAGGGGTCAAAAGTTCGTTTTTTCAAATGAGATCCCCTGTATATTACTCAATAAATTGAAAGACGAAGAAAAATGCTTTAAGAAGATATATCATGTCCCTATACCTAAAACATCAAGTTTTCTTAATAAAGCCGCTTTTTCTTGAAAAATTACATTTAAATGAATTTAATTTTAACTAACCATGGAAATATCAAGCTTATGACAGTTTGTTGACTATTTATAAGTAACTTATAAACAGTTTATTGACGATGTTCAAAAAAATCTCAAAATTTTGATCGTCTGTGCTCAGTTAAGCAGGTTCACATTTCTCATTAAACTTCTTAGTATATTGATTATAAAAATAAATAAATATTAAATAAACATTTTTTTTTCTTTGGTGTACCTCTAAAATTTCTTGATTTGGTAGGTGTTCCTTGAACATAAAAATTTTGCAGAACACTGATCTAACTTACGTTTATAACGTTTTGATATTTTGATATTTTGACCCCAAGAGGGGGTTTGGGGGTCGCACGAATTTTTGCTGAAAAACACCCTTTAAAATATTTCGGATCAATTTAGAAACACACTGTATATGTCAAAGAGATCTCAAGCCTATCATTGTTTTCGTTAAAAGTCTCAATAATAAGACAAACATTTAGGAAAGTACATCACCAGTGATTTCTCGCATAGTTACCACTGCTTTGTGTACCGAGAGATGGGAAATGCAGGGGGGTGTAGCCCTGGGACCTTCTCCAAATAAAAGATTTTCAACTCGATACTTGTATACCTTTTATTTTCAATTTTTACCTTACATTAGTTATTTTATGAAAAATATATTTATTTGAAAGAAAAATATATATTTTTTAACGACGGGAGAGAATGGCCCAAAAAGATTCAACCCGGGTAACTCTGTAGCTCTGTACGAACAACTGATTGAGAACAGCAGTTCTTTGATTTACTATTGGATTTTTGTGCTCTAGACCAGTGCTTCTTAAACATTTTGAAGTTGCAGCCCCCTTGGAACACAAGTCAATATCTCACAGCCCCCCACCCCTAATTTTTTTAAATTCAGATTGGTTAAAAAAATATTTAGAATTTAGAATTTCTTATATGCATACACTTACTAGTCAATGCATGCATTTACAAAGGTTAACATTAAAAGCGTGAAAAAAATAAACACGATTATTATGTTTTGATTAATGACTGTATGCATCTACTACCATTTTAGTCACGTACATATGTGCACAAATTAAAGACTCTATGTTATAAGTAGTTGAAAATATATTATTATTTCAACATTTCAATACATTATCGAAATTTTATAATTATAATCCAAGTATTTAAACTTATTTAACAATAATAATTTATTTGTTACATTTGCGACTCTTCGCGGCCCCCCTTCCGGTAATCAATCCATGGCCCCCTAGGGGACCGCGGCCAACTACTTTAAGAAGCATTGTTTTAGAGTCTAGACTCTGGCAGATTTCGCTTTTTGGGACTCCCGAACGGTAGAACTAGAAAGGGCCTCATTTTATTTCTTTGATAAAACCAATACATTTTATAAGGTCCATAACAATGCACATAAATGATGACTAAATTTTAAGTTTTTATTTTTTTAATTAAACAAGGCACTATATGACAAAGTAGTAGGCATGGAATTCTGTGATCCCCTCAGGAGTCATGGGGATGGCCACCACACTGGGTCTGGGAACCAAAAAATCGGATTTTTTTCTAAATTCGATTTATATCTTTCAAGGCTATAAGTTAATTAACTTTCAAGAAGACTTCAAGGAGTTTAGACTGAGAGGAAAATGTAGTACTTATGTATAAATATTAAATATTATCATATAAGTGTATGAGTGTATGTAAAAAATACACAGATATAATATGCTATAGTGAATAGATTATAAACGACCAATAAAATTTAAATCTGTGATCATTTTCAATAAAAGCCAAAAGACCAACCAACCGTTTAAAGACTAAATTGATTTTTTTTTGCTCTCAAATTGAAAATATAGAAAATATAATAAAATTAAATCAATTTAATTTTTTTATTTTGATTGATCAAATTAATAACTTCATAATATTTTTATATTTTTTTCATTAAATATTATACATATTATATAGAGAATTGTCAAATAAAACCACATTTTTGTTTGGCTTCCAATTGATGAAAAAAATTAATAACATGGATAAAAAAATTAATTAAAAAGTTATTTTTTCTTCTCAATTTGATTTGTTTATAATAAATAAATCAAATATATTAAAATTAATAAAAAAATTATTATTATTAATATTTACTTTGATTTGATTTGCTTATAATATAAATATATGTATATAAATAAAGGGGTCAAAAAATAATCCAATTGTTTCTATAACAAAATAAACTATTATTATTCTTTTCGATTTATTTTAATTATAATAAATAAATAAATGGAAATTAAAGAAAAAATTGAAAGAAATGCATAGTACATATTAGGTCAATTGATTAAAATTGGCAAAAAGTTATCAATCAATACTATATAATAAAGCAGTAAGCACTCACTTGGTTTGTCCGGTTCCGCCCACCTATGGCTCCGCCCCCTGTATACTCTTAGAAACTTCGGGAAGAACAGTCGTTCACAAGAATTGGACTGTATCTCGCGGAGTGATGTTGAGTGACGGTTCGCGCGCCTACCTAAATTAGGGTGGCTCTTATGTTGGATATTTTTGAATTTTTATGCTCCCAGAGTCTCATAAGTAATAAATAGAAAAAATATCCCCCAAGTTTCAAGTTTATATCAGTATAGCATAATGTACTATATTACTCGTATATCATATTATGATCCTCTAGCTTCTTAGGTTAATCATTTAGTAATGAAGAAGATTATCTAATGGTTAATTTCAAACAAATTAATATCTTCCGACAAAGGAATGTTTGTGTCTCGAAAAATGCAATTTAAAAACTTAGCAAGTGAGTCATTATATTTATATTTTGTACAGATTTTAACAAATTATCGAACTTTTACCCGGGTTTCGTATATCGAATCAATACTTATGAGGGAAACAATTAGCGAGAGAGAAAGGAACAGGAAGTGGGATGTAAAAGTGGCCTGTTCTGGGTTCTTGGGGGGTGGTCTGAGGGGGACGGGGGCTAATCCGGGGGGGGCGGGGGACTTGAGAGATCTCCTAAGTGGAAGGCTCGACGCTCTCTCTACCGAGCACAGCAACCCCTGGATACTTTTCTTTCAAGTAGTTATATGTGACAGTGATTCTTTATCAGCCCGTTCTCATTTTGAAAATTTTTTCACGAAAATCTATCATTTAATTAAACAAACCGTTGGCGTCGTTGGTAACTTTGCTGAATAATGAATACGCTGAGCTAAGATTTGTGTATACAGCAAAACAGCAACAACTTCAAACATCTACGCTAATTCACAATCAGAACCATAAATTGAGTATCTCAGTTTTATAAGGAGGTCCTTTCGCCGCCAATGTTAAATAAAAAATATTAGGTTATAACTATAACTTAATTTTTTATAATAATTTAAGTCTCTATCTATGCTTTGGTGAAGTTTCAATCACACTTTAGCCAGCAAATTTTTGAAAATAAAAATTTTTAAAATGTAAACATTTTCTCACAGTCTTATGGAAAATTAATATCTTGACACTTTCTCTTGAATTATACTACTATTGGTTGAATAGATAAAGTTAATAAACTGCAACGGATCGTTGCTAAACTTTATCCAAATTCATTTGAAATATTAATATGTTTATTCCTTCATATAAATCAGATATCACTTCCAATTTGCAGTTCATGTTGACTTTAATTCAAAAATAATGATCGATTCTCATTTAACAGTCGAGGAATAACAATTCTACATTGGATTTTTGACATTTCGGTTATTATTGGTAATCATTGCTTAAGACATGGAGGAATCGACTTAAAATCAAAAATAGCGATTGATTCTCATCTAATACTTGAGGAATAATAATTCTACCTTAGATTTTTGACCCTTGGATTATTATTGGTAACCATAGCTGAAGACATGGAGGAATCGACTTAAAATCAAAAATAACGATCGATTCTTATCTTATACTAGAGGAATAACCTTATTGCATTCCATTGTTGATGTTTTGACTATTAATGGCAACCTCTACTGAAAACGTGGAAGAATCGACTTAAAATCAAAAAGACTAAATTCTTTTATGGCAAACAACTCAAGTTTGAGGCCAAAAAGTGCCATTTTTTTTGGAAGTGCGTGGGGATGTATGTATGTATATATGTATGTATGTGTGTTATCGTTTTTTTCGTCCACGATTTTTTCCACGCCTTTGCGCTGATTGAAATGAAATTGAAAACCTACCATTAGTTTAACAAAATGAAGCGCTGAGTAGTTTTTGGTACATATCGGTCAACAAACATTAGTACTTTATTTCAGTACTTTTTTAGTTTTTTCTAAATATCTTGAAAATGACATAACCAATTTTGATGAAATTTAATATCCTAATTAAGTACTTTGGGGACCACAAAAAAGGTTAAATAAAGTTTTTAGTAAAATCATATTTTAAAGTACTTTACTCTATAGTAAAATATAACTTTTTTTTAATTTTAAATTCTTTAAAATTTATTCATATGATCGTTTTAATATAGCTCATTTAACCAAGTTTGGCCAAGTAATTCCAAATATTTCCAAGTAATTCCAAATATTTCCAAGTACTTCCAAATAATTCCAAGTAATTCCAAATATTTCCAAGTTATTCCAAATATTTCCAAGTACTTCCAAATATTTCTAAGTACTTCCAAATATTTTCAAGTACTTCAAAATATTTCCAAGCACTTTCAAATATTTCCAAGTACTTTCAAATATTCCCAAGTACTTTCAAATATTTCCAAGTACTTACAAATATTTCCAAGTACTTCTAAATATTTCCAAGTACTTCCAAATATTTCCAAGTACTTCCAAAATACTTCCAAGTACTTCCAAAATACTTCCAAGTGCTTCCAAAATACTTCCAAAGAGGTGTACACCTACTTCCAATCGCGGATCACCCCTCGGATACTACACTTCTTTTGACTCAACTGGAGCGAAATGACCTCCTTAAGATGTTTTTTCAAGGCGATATGTTTTACCTACTATCGTTTAATGAAGGATAGCTCAATTTTTAAAAACATCCAGTATGTATAACTAGATCTCATAATATTATTTATCGAAAGAGAAATTTTGTTTTAAAGCACCTATAGGTTGCATATTTGTATGAGAAAATATCATTAGAATCCACAGTGTTTCTAGACTTATTTCTTGAGTCGTTCTGGGACAAGTCTTTTAGAAGAGTCCTCTCAGTCTATGGTACATTTATCGAATTGATTTAGTCAATTTTTATGTTTTAAAAGCATCAATTAATGAAATACATTTTTTATGAAAATCATACATTTTTTATAGATCTGAATCTGAATTTGACTTTGAAATTCTCTTCATTTACATTTTTTGATGTTGATTAATTTTTTTATTTTAATCATACGATAATCGAAAATGTCAATCGGATTTGACAGCGATTTATTAAATATCTTATGGAAGAGAGAGAGACAGAGAAGTGTATTAGATTATATTTATCTGCATGTGTACAGATATTAATAATATAAATGTTCAATTAAAATGATTCCGATTGAACTAACAGGAAATTAATGGCCGATACAATACAAATCAAGTTTTAGTCTAAAAGAAACAATGTATAATAGAGATGGACGTGAACCGATATTTAAACAGGGTTTGTGAGGCTTCACAAAACTTAATATATTTCTAGTTATTTGTCTAATGTATATTACCGAAGATATATGAGAGTATAGCATGAAATATTGAGTTTGTTAAAATTTAGATTTATTTTTACTTTACCATATAGAGTATGGTCAAGTATTGTTATTTTCCTCTTTGTGAAACACCACTATAACCCATTAAATAATTCCTGTGTTTAATATGTTTCACTATAAACCAACACCGCTTTCCCTAAACTTTGCCAAGTATTGTGTTCGTGCATGAAAAAAGTGGGTTTTTTTGCTTTTTTTTTGAAATATCTCAAAAACGAAACGGCTTAAGCGATTTTGATAAAAAAAATTGGGTGAGACCATGACATTTCGGTCTACAAAAAAGCATCAATAAGTAAACATCGAAAAAATTATATTTTTCGAGATAATAACTGTTTTGTCAAAATGTCTGTTAGTCTGTGCATTACCAAATTTTGTGGACGAGCTAGCTCAAAAACAAGTATGAATATCAAAACCAAATTTCACACGTAGTTTTGATTCAGTGAGATTAAGAGCTGATTAGATTTTGGTGCATAAATTAAGGTGAAGGGGGAGGGGGGGTTAAAATTTATAATGATAATATTTTTAAACTAAAAAAAGAAGAAAAATCAAATATACTATAAAATGAACCTAAAATAACGAAAATATTTTTTTTCCTGGCTCCAAAATTAAGGGGGGAAGGGGTTAAAAAATAAAAATCTAGGCCATTTGAGCAAACTCAATCAAATTTTGTATACATAATCAGTGGGCCCCTAGAACATTAAAAATTGAAAAACCAACCACCCAAAATGGGGGGGGGGGTCAAAAAATTAAAATCTAGGCCCTTGTACCAAACTCAACCAGAAGTGCATGGTAAAGTCAAGTGGATGGCCACATCAGAACGTGTCAATTTATTTAACAATAAAACACCACAAAAACCTTTAATTCTTTTTAATTAGTAAATGTTTCACTAAAATTATAATTAGATTACCTTCTAGGAATATTTTTATTAAAACTTTTTATTGAAAACCACACATTGTCTTTTAACCAGGTATCTCATACTTGAAAACGTTCACAGATATAGTGATGAAAATCTCGTGTTTTATATTTTTAAATGTGTTTATTTATATATATTTAATTGTCAAAAAAATACGTTTTTAATCAAAATTACGGCCACAATAAAAGCTTTAATCAATTCAATTAGATAGGTTTCAAAAATAAAATTATATGTGAAACTTACCTAGTAGTCTAATTTTAATTTAATTAAATATATTTCACCTCAAACCAAGCCCCCGATTATTTATGTTTATTTACATCAAGCAGAAGACAGCCTCAATGATTTCTCTTAATAATATTTTTTTTTTGAAAATGTCTTTTTATTGAGCACTTATAATGATACATATATAATATATACCTAAAGTTTAATCCCAAGACACATAGGATTTGTAGTTACAGATGAGTATGAAAATAATCTTACATCTGGAAGGGGCATTCGCCGATATGTGAAATCAGTAATTTATTTGATATAAATAAGCATTTCGTGAAATTTAGTCTTGCGATAAGACAGAGGTTCCTAAACTGTGCGCCGCGAAGCTTCATAATTAATTGAATATCTTATTTGGCCTAACTAGACAAAAAACAAAGTGAAAACTAAAAATTTATTTTTTTATTAATTTTTATCTCTTATTTACGATTAGACATACATAAACCGAAAAAATTAAAATTTGACATCCTTGAAAAAATCTGAAATGAATACAAAGGGTCCCACTATAGTGTGAATTTTTGATTTTCACAGAAAAATAAACTTTTAATTTTCAAGATAGTTTTATAGATTCTAATAGAATATAATTTAGAGAGATGAAATACTGTATTTTTTTGATATAAAGCGAAAAAATTTTACTCTGACACCCTCAAAAAAAATCTGAAATTAATACAAAGGGTCCCCCATGTAGTTTGAATTTTTGATTTTCATAGAAAGATAAACTATTAATTCCCAAGATATTTTTATTGATACTAATACAAGACTATTTAGAGAGACCAAATACAGTATTTGTTTTGAAATAAAACGAAAACAAAAATCTGAAATGAATACAAAGTGTCCCCCTGTGGTCTGAATTTATGATTTTCCTAGAAAAATTAACTATTAATTCCCAAGATATTTTTATCGATTCTTATAGAAGAGGATTTAGAGAGACCAAATACGGTATTTATACTTTTACTTTATTGCACGGGCCGCCATGGAAATATTTTAATTAAAAAAAGGCGCCGCGACTCTAAAAAGTTTGGGAATCCCTGCGATTGGAGATGAAATATCAGGGGTTTGTGGTGTTTATCTGGAAAATACTCGGTAAAAACCCAGTCTTTATGATAACTAAACTAGGTGGATGATACTTCTAATATCTTCGTCAAAGATTTTAAAACTGTTTTAATCTTAAAGTTAGATATGTCCTGAGGAATAAAATGGATGCTCTTATTTTAACATTTAAATAAGATAATACTTTTATGGTGATTGACATTTTTGGCGTGGTTGGAGATCGGGTTGAGCGATATACAATTTGAAAAAGCCCGAAATAACTTTCAAAGTCATTTCCAACTCTTATCGCAATTGCGTTTTCATTTGTTTCTCTCGCTGGAGTTGATTTCACTTTTTTCTAATCGAGAAAATTTAAATTTATCAATGAAATGGAGGGGCGAACGAAAAACCTCGGGAAAAACTTATGAGCTCAAGCTAATCAGTGTTCACTCAATTTAAATAAAACTGGAGAGAAAAAAACAGTGTTTTTTTATTTGTTAGTCGTCAGGTAACGAAACTTATAATTAAATGCAGCCAACTGGAAGGGTGATAGCGAAATTCCATCTCCCCGAGGCCTTTAAGTGAAAATTACTTATTCGCACCCCTAGTTGATGATGGTAGAGATGTAGCCCTTTTGGTGATAATGGTAGTAGTAATATGAGTATTTATTTATTTTTTACTCGTTAGAATCAGAAAGACGTGAGCAAACAAAGCCCCTTATACTCATTTTCAACCAATAGAAATACGAAGTTAAATAAAAAAATGCTAACAAGCTAAATCAAGTCCCAATTAGAAGGAAATAATCGGGAATAATATTTTATCCTATTAAAATTATACTACTATACTCATGTTTATTTATACCCGGTGAGTTTTTATATCTTGAGTCAGTCTTATAACTCAAAAACATTATATGAAAAAAGTTTCAAATAAAAGTTTATTTATATCAAGGGGGAAACTAAACTACGCTATTTTTTGTCGACTTAGAACAAGCTTTCAAGGGTATTTCAAGGTCAAGTTCTGTTTTTTAAATAGAAACCCATATTTCACTTTACAAAGGCTAAATGTACAAAAAAAAAAACTGAACAACTTTCAATAGAACTATTTTTTTATAGGACATCAAATAAAAAAAATATTAAATCAATTACATCTCAAAAAAAAAATCAAAATAATAATTCGTCGGTTTAGAGTGTAAAACTGATAACTCCATTTTTTATCATATATGACATATTAATACCCCTCGAAAGAAAAAGAGATACAGCATCCGTCACAGTTTTTTATTTTCACATTTAGGAAATGAAAAGAAAAATATAGGGTTCCATTTAAAAAACAAAACTTGACCTTGAATTACCCTTGAATGCTTGTTCTAGGTCGACAAACAATAATGTAGTTTAGTTTCCCCTTTGATATAATAGTAAACTTTTGTTTGAAACTTTTTTTTCATATAATGCACTGTTTTTAAGTTATAAGACTGTCTCAAGATAAAAAACTCACGTAGTATACCTACTTCACAATGAGATTGTTATGTTGATATTTCCGATGTGCTTGGCGAAAATATACTATTAAACAAACTGTAACAGTTACTGGCAGGCCTCCTGGTTGGACCTGCGGGTAGGTTCACCTAGCGATGATATTCTCGATTGTTATGTGTGGATAGCTTACTACGAGGGGTGATCCGCGATTGGAAGTAGGTGTACACATATTTGGAAGCACTTGGAAATATTTGGAAGGAAGTGCTTGGAAATATTTGGAAGTACTTGGAAATATTTGGAAGTACAAGTAGAAGTAGGTGTACAGCATATTAGGTCGCGGTTCACCCCTCGGCTTACTATAACAACAAAACGATTTTTTCTATATTCAATCGGGTAATTGAACTGTGGAGAAATAACAGATAAAATATTTATAATTAAAAAATTGATAATGAAGGTCAAACCTTCGAAACTAGTCTTTAACAAATAAATTATATATACATGTATATGTTAATGAAACCACTGTCATGAATTTGTATTTATTAGGCATTGTATTTTTATTTTTACTTTAAAAATATGTATATAAGGTCTGTAAATATGAAACCGAAATTTTTATAAAAATTACACATTTATTGTATGAAAATGGTAAAAAATATTTTATTCGAAGTATTGCTCATTGCTAGCTACACATTTTTCCTATTTCTCTGGCGATTTGTGGATTCCTACCCAAAAAAAACTGTTGCTCTTTTGAAGCAAACCAATCATCGAGCCATTTTCGAACATTTTCGTAAGAAATGAAGAGCTCCTCAGCAAGTGCGTGTCCAATCGATTCAAATAAGTAGTAATCGGATGGAGCCAAGTCTGGTAAGTAAGCCGCATGCGAAAGTATTTGTAAACTAAACGCCTCAATCGTTTTATTGAGCGGTTTTGCTGTGTTCGATGGCGCATTATCATGAAGCAAAATCACTTTGTGTTGCCTCTTTTGATATTCTGGTCGTTTTTCATATTCGATGATTGGTTCAAATCCATCATTTGTTTTCAGTAGCGTTCAGTATTAACGGTTTAGCCAGGTTTTAACGTTTGAGCGTCATCCTCATCCAACAATGCTTGCAATTCAAACTTTTTCGATTATCTTACACGTTCTTCTTTTCTCATGTCAAAATTGCCAGTTTTGAATTCTTAAACAAGTCAAAGCACTGTGATTTACCAAGAGCATCTTCACCGTATTCTTCGATGGGATTCTGCAGCAGTTTTCTTCAAATGGTAACAGAAAATCAATGTCGGCAAATCGTAGTTTTTAGGCACAAACTTCCACATGTTCAACGCAATGAAAAAATATGTATTTATATTAAACTTGTATTGTTTTGAGTTAAAATTATTTGGTAAATGTAAAAACAAGAAAATGCCACCAATGAAGCGGTTTCACAGTTTATGGACAAATTCCGATTTCATATTTAGAGACCTAGAATGTATGTGTGTTTTTCTTCATTTAAGCTTTAATAATTGTTATTATTATTTTTAATTTTTTGTAATCATTTTATGTAAACACTAAACACATGATTGTAAAATTCGAAGAGAGCTAATGGGGTTAATAATCCCTGGCTCGCTAATAAAACTATCTATGTGTTTTCCCAAATATTGGGAGAGAAATTGAATTGATAAATAAATAATTAATGATGCAATAATAACATAGATTATCTAATGGATCGATATTTATTTGAGTTGTGTTTAGTTAAAGAGGAGTAAAGCGAGTGCTAATGGAGCTCGACTGAGGTTTGGCGCAATTTAATCGAAAACAAACCATTTTCTATTGTTCACGAAAGGAAACAAAGAAGAATGTTTTACAGCACGAGAGGACATTAAGCTCATTAAGCAGCAGCCATTTATCGATGTACGATTCTATATTCAAGCCCATAAAAAACCAACCAGGCAAAGTACATTTGCTAGTATTAAAGGAGATATTAAGAAAGCCAAGGGTTTACTTTTCCCGATGGGAAATTCGTAACAAACAACCCCTTGAAAAGGCGTTTTAAAATGAAAGAGAGGAGAGACAAAATACAAATTTGAAATTATTTTCATTAATGGACCTGCTTGTTTATTCACGGAATTAACTAAAAACGCATAGCACGCGAACTCTACCATACCTTGTTTGGTATACGTCGATATTTTCTATTGACGAAGGTAGATATTGACTGGGTCAGGTTGGCTGGGCCTACGAACCAGGAAGCTCAGACTCATGCCCGAATTTTGACTGGCTATAAATATAAAACATGCTGGCTGTCAAGTTTATAATCAAGTCATTTTACTTGCATAGAATATAATACCAGGCCACTTTTTATCAAGTTTTAAAGGTTGTTTATTGTCAAATATATTTTTTTTGTAAGTCTCTCAATAATTTGAAAGATAATAATAAAGTACCTGGAGGCACCGAGCGATGCTCGGTAACTTCTTTCTTCAGTTAAAAGCTTTATTTTAATATTATTTTTAATTTAAAATTCTGATAAAAAGGTCGATTTTTATTTGAGAGCCTTTTCAAATTAAAAAAATACAAATATATATAGTATTCGCCCACTGTCCCCCCCCCCCCCCCCTGCTTGACCCCCCACCTCGCCCTACCCCCGAATCCCCACCACTGCACCCCTAGAGGAATAACCTTATTGAATTCCATTTTTGATGTTTTGACTATTAATGGAAACCTCTACTGAAAATAGCTAGAAGAATCGACTTAAAATCAATAAGACTAAATTCTTTTTTGGTAAACAACTCAAGCTTGAGTTGTTTTGCCATAAAAGATTTAGTCTTTTTGATTTTAAGTCGATTCTTCTACATTTTCGGTGAGGTTTCCGTGTATCGTCAAAACATCAAAAATGGAATTCAATAAGGTTATTCCTCTAGTATTAGATAAGAATCGATCGCTATTATTTTGATTTTAAGTCGATTCCTCCATGTCTTCAGCAATGGTTGCCAATAATAACCGAAACGTCAAAAATCCAATGTAGAATGGTTATTCCTCGACTCTTAAATGAGAATTGTTTTTGAATTAATTTCAATATGAACTACAAATTGCAAGTGATATCTGATTAATAATAAAGGAACAAACATATTAATATTTCAAATGAATTTGGATAAAGTTTAGCAGCGATCCGTTGCAGTTTATTTTTCTATTTAATCATATAAAAATAAAGTGGTAAAAAAGTAAAGATACAACAAAACTGAGACAAATCATGTAATTTTAAAAATTTGAAATGTATTGAATAATTGAAAATTATATTTTAGATAGAATATGGACCTGAATCTTCAATTAACCGTAAAAAAGAACTCCCAATTTCACAATAGAAGAAAAGAAACGTCTTGTTTTTCTCGTTAATAAATATAAAGATGTGTTGGAATCTAAACGATCAGATTCTGATGCTAATTTAAAAAAAATAAACTGCAACGGATCGTTGCTAAACTTTATCCAAATTCATTTGAAATATTAATATGTTCTAGAGTAAAGTACTTTAAAATATAATTTTACTAAAAACTTTATTTAACCTTTTTTGTGGTCCTCAAGGTACTTAATTAGGATATTAAATTTCATCAAAATTGGTTATGTCATTTTCAAGATATTTAGAAAAAACTAAAAAAAGTACTGAAATAAAGTACTAATGTTTGTGTACCGATATGTACCAAAAACTAATCAGCGCTTCATTTTGTTAAAAGAATGTTAGGTTTTCAATTTCATTTCAATCGGTGCAACGGTGTGGAAAAAATCGTGGGCCAAAAACGATAACATCCATCCATCCATCCATCCATCCATACATCCATCCGCATGCACTAAATGAAAAAATCGCACTTTTTGGCCTCTCGACGAGACCCCTTGTAATTTTTGGCAAAACCGTCACGTGCTAAAATTCAACCTAATTGAATACTACAATTTGTGACTTTAATTGAGTCCATGGGTTCCGTAGTCTTTACCTGAGGACCCTTTGAAGCCACGCTTGCCCCGAGAGCGATTACAATATTTTACCCATGCTTTGCATTGGATAAAGTAAAAATATGGATGATTTGGTATCAAAATTTAATGCTGACTCGATCGTTTCCCTTCTAATTTTATTCTACGAAATAAGTATAAAAATTCAACTATTTTATTAGAACCTATCCTGCTTTCTTCGATCCCGTTTGACGTTTCGGAGGATTTAATTTCTCTCCTATCTTCAGGGTTTTAAAGGGTCATACCTGATATGAAACGAATTCTTTTGTTTTATTCTAATTCCGTGTTCACATAAATCAAAATTCTACAATCACTTATTGGATAAAAAATACTTGGTAGGTTTCACATTAAACGTTACTTTCTGTTTCTCCTGACAGATGGGCTAGTCACCCGAAATAGGATATATCGAGATTGAAGGATTCTCCAATAAATAAATTACGCCTTATTTTTATGTGCTGAATATGAAACCTACCAAGTATTTCTATCCAATCACTACTCGGGAATGTTGCACCAAGTACCATCACCAAATTCCTTAAAAACTATTAAAATTTCTACCAGTCCGTCTCTATAGGTATATTTAGCTATATTTAATATTATATAATAATAATAATAATAATAAAAATAAATAATATAACGATTTGTTTTGAATTCTTTTGATTTGAAACTCTAACCTATAAAATGTTTTTCTAGTGTAAATAAACATAGGGTTATCGCCAGGATAAAGGTTAACCCATCAAGTTCGGAGAGTTAAAGAGAGAAGGGTTAAGTTCATGATCACCCTATGTTTTTTATGAAGCATATTTCGAGAGCTAACCCCAGGGTCTTCCCTAGCATACGGGTCATCTTAGTTTTATGAAACTGGCCCTTTACTTGTATGAATTTTAAGTTCATATTTTTTATAATCCACTATTTTATATTAAATTCTAATAAACCTAATTTCAGTCCATTTTTAATCTAAAAATTAATTTTTATTTTATTAATATTTAAATTAATATTCCAACTCTGTTATATAAGCTGCGCCAGGTCTGGACTAAAAAATTCCACGAATTCACTCGCTCTCTCTACTTACCATATCAAATATGAAATAGAATAGGCGGTTAAAAGTGGTTTAACTCGAAATTAAGAAAATTCCACAAATACACTCATTTTCTCCTTCTCAATGATAAATATTATAAAAACGAATTTGATATCTCAAGTATTTTAAAAAGATATATGAGACAAATTACAAGCACTATATCGAACGATTTTCACTAATGAGCTGAATTTTGGCACACATGTTTGTATTAATAAACTTGGCTTCTCAGTGGAATTCGCAAGTTCTTTGCTCAAATCGTTTAATGAGAAAAAATGGCTAAATCATCAAAATTTGCAGAGAACAAATTGAAGAATGGATTTCCTTTGTGAAGAATTTGAGGGAGTTAATTGATAAATTTAAATTATAATTAATTAACTCTCTAGCTTACACAGAATGGAAATAACAGTTCATGTTAATTCTAACCGGTTAATTAATTATAATTTAAATTATTCAATAGTTTTTAACAATTTGGTGAAACATTTTTTAAAATTATTGGATAAAAAATACTTGGTAGGTTTCACATTAAGATATAAAAAATAAAACGAATTTATTTTTGGAGAATCTTTAATCTCGATATCTATATTTCGGGTGACAAACCCATCTTCAGGAGAAACAGAAAGTAACTGACCTGGATAAGTCGAATTTGAATACAAGTCAATGGTAAAATTTATTTTTAAGATAACAAAAAGGGTAAATATTTAAAATTAGTGGAGGGAGAAAGGTAGGAAGTCTATTTTGTTTAATTTTGAATGGCCTTCTGAGAAATGAGGATCTACACTCAGGTAGATGTAGGGAGGGGGAGGAAGAATTAATGAAAACAAATTTGCAAATATTTAAAGAATGTAATCAATGATTGTACTTTTCTTAACTTCTAATTGATTATTTAGTATATTCGTTTTATTTAAGAGAGCTAATTTTATTTCCGTTGACTCTAAAAATCTAAACGTAAGACCTTTCTTTCGAAATGTAAAGGAACGAGGTGGCTAATAGAAGAGGTGTGTTTAATCAAATAGCTCTCTCAAATAAAACGAATATACTAAATAATCAATTAGAAGTTAAGAAAAGTACAATCATTGATTACATTCTTTAAATATTTGCAAATTTGTTTTCATTAATTCTTCCTCCCCCTCCCCCTACATCTACCTGAGTGTAGATCCTCATTTCTCAGAAGGCAATTCATAATTAAACAAAATAGACTTCCTACCTTTCTCCCTCCACTAATTTTAAATATTTACCCTTTTGTTAACTTAAAAATAAATTTTACCATTGACTTGTATTCAAATTCGACTTATCCAGGTCAGTTACTTTCTGTTTCTCCTTAGTCACCCGAAATATATATATCGAGATTAAAGATTCTCCAAAAATAAATTCGTTTTATTTTTTATATCTTAATGTGAAACCTACCAAGTATTTTTTATCCAATAATTTTAAAAAAATGTTTCACCAAGTACCAACACCAAATTGCTTAAAAACTATTGAATAATTTAAATTATAATTAATTAACCGGTTAGAATTAACATGAACTGTTATTTCCATTCTGTGTAAGCTAGAGAGTTAATTAATTATAATTTAAATTTATCAATTAGCTCCCTCAAATTCTACACTTAAAAATATCGATTTTGAATTAGCATTTGTTTTTCTGATAATTTAAAACCTATTTCTGAAAACAAGCTGAATCCAAACGCACAAATTTCATTAGCAGAGGTTTTGTTGAAAAGTTACAAAATACTCCTTGCAGGTAATCTTAATAATCACAAAGAGAAACAAAGAGGTTGTCCTCTGCTTGATGCAAATAAACATACACACATATATATCGAGATGATATATCTGTATATAATATATATATATTATTTATTTGTTTGAGACTATAGTTTCGAAGACTTGGTCTTCATCATCAGTCTTTTTTAATTATAAATATTGTTTTTCATGGAGTCAATACCGTATGGATATTGAAAATTTGATATTTCTTCACTGGTGGTCAGTTTAGAATTAAAAACATTTTTCTGGTTCACACTCAAATATAAACATATGTTTCCCTTTTTCTTTGTTGACAAAGGACAGACTGACAATGGAAGGTTTTTTTTTCTTTTTTCTTTTATATTTAAATTTAATATTGCTTTTTTGACAAGACTGCAAACAGAGAAGCGTCGATGTGTATAGTGTACAATGTACATGGAGTACATCGCAGAATATAGACTTAGAAAAGGCAATGAAAAATCGTTTGTTTTCCGGTTTATTTTCTTAAGCAGATGGGTCTACCCAAAAGAGAACAACATGGCTAGGAGTCTATGGGACAATGAAGTTTAAGAATCTCTGGTCTAGATACACATATTATACTCTATATTGAGAGTTCTATTTTCTTTAACCCTCCCCCAATTTTGGCCACCGGAAAAAATAACGACTCCTTTTTTTTATTATAAGACCCTTTTATAGATATATTTTTTTTAATTTGAAAATTTTAATTATTACTTTACCATACATGGTATGGTCAAGTATATTAATCGTGCATGAAAAAAGTGGTTAACGGCTTAAACTATTTTGATTAAAAAAATTGAGTGAAACC
Source organism: Forficula auricularia (assembly GCA_024734495.1). Taxonomy (NCBI): domain Eukaryota; kingdom Metazoa; phylum Arthropoda; class Insecta; order Dermaptera; family Forficulidae; genus Forficula; species Forficula auricularia. The sequence goes on from JALMQS010000081.1 coordinate 1,370,140, forward strand.
ATGGCATTTCGCTCTACAAAAAAGTCCAAATAAGTGAACATCGAAAAAATTATATTTTTCGATATCCGAGCTAAAAGAAGATAAAAAGAAAAAAGAAAAAAACCCTTCCATTGTTAGGCTGTCCTTTGTCAACAAAGAAAAAGGAAACATATGTTTATATTTGTGTGTGAACCAGAAAAATGTTTTTAATTATAAACTGACCACCAGTGAAGAAATATCAAATTTTCAATATCCATACGTTATTGACTCCATGAAAAAAATATTTATAATTAAAAAAGTCTGATGATGAAAACCAAGTCTTCGAAACTATAGTCTCAAACAAATAAATAATATATATGTGGGATTTTATTCTCCGCTCCTTTCAATGTAAAATGCTTTTGAAAATAAAGATTCATTTTCGCCTTGAGAAAGACGTTTGTTGTTTGCCCGTCAGAATCTTTCGATAAACTGGCAGGAGAGCAGCAGTGACACGCCCCTCTTATATTGAGAAGAAAGCGCGCGAAATTTATGCATGCGTCATCCTAAAGGCGGGAATAATTAACCAATCAGCTTAATTGCTAATTAGAGCCAGGATTATAAAAGCAGCTCGCTCCTCGGTGCGAGTTCAGTTGTCATTTGTCAGTTGTTATTTAGTTGATAAAACTTATCGAAGGAGACAACTCACCTGGGAACGAAACGGCTTGTGTCTAAGAAGTAATTTGTATACACGTTCTGTAACGAAGAAGCAATAAATGCGGGCCTTGTGCCATTATTTTCTTTAAAGCATGTTTCCAATTGCCTAGTGTAAATTTGTATTTTAGCAAAGCATTTTTCTGGCTTTAACGCCGCCAAGAGAGATTCTAATCTCTGAAAATCATCTACCATCCAAGCCCGGCTCATATCCTTCCAACTAACCCTTCGAGCCAAAGATAATAAAATCATCCATCATCTTAATCGTTTCCTATATATACCGGAGTGGTATCAATAAGGGTGACGAGGTACCGTATCTCAGGAACTTCATAATCGTAGAAGTTTGGAAAAAATCAACTTCAGAGGAAATCGGCCAAGAAAAATTGCTGGAAATATTTTTTAAGATCATACATCCACCGCTAGGTGGCTCGATAACTTCAGATCGTCTAAAAAAATGCAATTTTCTCAAAAATTTTCCAATATAGGATTTAAAAATGAATACTCTCACGTTAATGCCACCATAATAGTCTATCTTTTTGATAAACGAGCTTTTTATTGTAGGACGTAAAATAAAGGCGGGAGGGGATGCTAAGACTCTACTATGGACTGCGAGTGTCTATAACCCAGAAGTTTGACTTAACGAATTTTGTTAACAAGGTCTGGTTCAAGAAAGGAAGGTTTTGGTGAATAAAATAAAAAACCATGCATTGCCATTCTAGTTCTTGCCGCCCTCGCTAAAGAGGGCGTGTTTTATAGAAGTTAACCGTTTTATTGATTTTCTCGAATCTTAAATGGTAGCTGTATAATTACTTCGATTCGGGTTCGGCGCAGTATGATCAACATTTGCAACAGAATATGTATCGAACCTCACGGCGATATACTTGTTTTCGCCTAACTCGTCTGCTCAAATAATATCATTGATTTATTAATTTCATTAAAGAAACAGATTAGATTCATGTGAGTGTTCAGTGTGTTTGACAAGTTTGGTAGTCAAGCTGCCGTGGTAAATAAAAGCAACATTAAAGCTTTGTTCTTATTTTCATCTAATCATCAACAGTATATGTTATAACAATTGAAACATTAACATCTATTTGTGAGGAATCGCCAGTGTCCATAAACTGTCAGCCGAGTCGTTCAGCGGCCTTCAGGAAACTGGACACGGAAACTACCACACCCACTCACAGGCGACACAGAAAAGCGTTATTATCATTATTGGTGTGGTGAGTGCTGTAGCGGTGCTTTGTGCGCTTTTTCATCAAGTCGATGGCGTGTTCCACAACAATCAAATGTTGAGTGCAGGTTGTCCAGTGTTGCAGTGTTACATAAAAATCCATTGGGCTGTTAAACGATTGCAGGATTAGGGTGGCATGACTGGTTGGCGTATTTGGTTCCATCCAGATTTCGAATGTCTCGAATCCGTATCGCTTCTCCAGTCGAATTCGTTAAGTCAAACTTTAATTATAGACACTGGGTCGATAATAGTTTCAGCGTCCCGCTCCACGACATGTACGATCCGACTGAGTCATCTAGCAGGCCGATGGATCTCATAGGCTCGTCGCCATACGAGTCGAAGAGCGTGTTGCTCCGCTAGCGATGAATATACTTAAAAATATTTCCATATAATTTTCTTGATACTATGAATTTTTTCCCAATACTGATATCATACCCTTATTATCATCACTACAGAGATATATGTGTGTATGTTTATTTACATCAAGCAGAGGACAACCTCTTTGTTTCTCTTTGTAAATCAACATCTCTGCTACGCTCGGCTAAACAAAAACTTTTCAATTAAATCTTGATAATATTCTGTCATTCTCTGCACATATTGCTGGTTCCCAGGGCGGGTCTGCTTGCAATTACTGAGGATCGTAATTCTCAATTCCAAATAAAACTTTCCTTCCTCTTTTCTAATGCCTTTTCATCTATCCTCTGATGTACAGAACAGAGTGTTCTTAGGTACCTACTGTCTAGCTGTCTAGTCATTATTTATTTATTATTTTTTTTTTAAAGGAGAAAATCATTTTGGTTATTTTTTTCTCTTATTTTTTCGTATGAAAATGAAATTGATTCTGTGTGGATGCGAACACGCGAGATCGGTTTGTTTCCTTCTCTTAATGGAAAAATAATTATTATTTTTTTATGATTAAAAATTTAGAAAATATCAACTTTCAAATCCAATTTTTCTTTAAAAATTAAATTATAAATTTACCGAATCAAAATATTAATAAGCTGATGTGTTCTGATGTGGCCATCCACTTGACTTTACCATACAACCTGGCTCCTCACTTATATTTAATTAAATTATTTATAATCAAGTAGGGGAGGAGGTTAGTTTTTGCATTTTTAGATTACTCTGGGCCCACTGATTATGTATACAAAATTTGGTTGAGTTTAGTACAAGAGCCTATATTTTCATTTTTACATACAAATACAATAATATATCTTACCTTACAATACAACTCGTCCAATTTATAGAGATTTAAAGTTAGCAAGTAGTATTTTAGTTTTCTCTTCAAAAGAAAGAGCGTTGGCCAACTTTTAATTTCCAAAGGTACTTTAGTATAAATTTTTATAAGGTTATTTATTTATTGGACTTTTTAATGTCACATATATAGTTAAAATGTTAAACCTTTGGAAGATATGTCTGCAGTGGATTCTTGGTCCCGCCCCTACAATAGCTCTAACACACCTATTTTGAGCAGTAAACAATCTAGCAACATATGAAGACCCTCCCCAAATTACTATACCATATCTTAAACTAGATTCACCATAGGCATAATAAATATTTAAAAGTAGCCCCAGAGGAACCATATGTCGATGAGTGCCCATCAGAAAACCATATTTATTGACTCTTTGTATAATCATATTGATGTGATTACTTCAGCTCAGATGTCTGTTAATATTTAGTCCCAAGAACTTCACCTCCTCTATAATTCTGATTGGTCCAAAATCATTCAAGCCCAAAGAATATTGTACGGGTCCATACTCTACAAACCGTATGTTTTGAGTCTTTTCAATATTTAACTTGAGACTGTTCTCCATAAACAACCGCGACACGCCAAGTAACGATGTATTCACTGTCGACGAAAGAAGTAGCTCGTTTTTTCTCTCATAAACTATTGCTGTGTCTTCAGCAAAGAGTTAACACATTTTCCTCTGCTACGATTAAGTCGTTGATATATACAATGAATAGCAGTGGCCCAAGCACTGATCCCTGTGGAACCGCTCTATATAAACTACCATTTTCCGATCTCCCTGTTTGGTATTTGAAATTTTCCATTTTATATGCTTGTTTATTCCTTCCCTCCTGGATTACAACGTTCTTACGGGCCTGTTCCCAAAGACCCTACAAAATTTTAGCATTCGGATTTAACCGAGCCTGGCTCGCACTTGGCCACTTTTTTTACTCGTGAATCATGACTATGCTCCTCAGGCTGATTAATTTCTGTTTTCTGTTTCAGTACGCGCCCTATGGCGGCGGCGGGCTGTTCCATACCATGCAGCTGGTGCCCTGCCTCTGCTCCGTGCCCAAGGACCCCACCGTCGAGTCCCAGGAAAAACCGGAACCCCAAAACGGCAACTCGGTCAACGCGTCGGGCAACGGACCCCCCCGAAATTGAGACCCTCAAACCCACCCAATATTTATAAATTTAATTATTAATTCGTAATCTATTTGGTCATTTAATAATTGTAACAAAAAAATTATTTATTATTTATTTAAAATATACTATATATAAGACTGAAAAATATTTAAAAAATTAAAAAAAGACTGAAAATAATATTAATATTATAAATTTATTTATATATAAATTATTTAATTTTTGTATATTAAATATTATTTATTTTTTATAATTAAAAAAATAAATAAAAATAAAAACTTTAAACTAAAATCGGATGTTTATTTTTTCCCTCTTGGTATTTAATAGTTATGTATTTACCTAGATTAGACTCAGAAACAAATTCAAAAGAGCTTAAAGTTTATTTATTATTATTATTATTATTTATTTATTTTTAAGGGCGCATCGACTGCTGTGGTCATCAGAGTCTCAGAAAAACCTAATTATCCATTCAATCATCATCTTTGTTTTTTTTATCAATCCTTCCTTATCTGTCCGTTTCTTTACAGTTTACACCAGAGAGTTCGAAATAATTAGTAGGTATTCAATAAAAATATATAATAAATAATAGCAACAATAAAATAACAACAATTAAATTTATGAGTAAATAAAGAAATATAAATAATAAATAAACTATATAAGAAAACAATAACAGCCAGATAACCTCAAAAGGGGCTTCGATATAAATATAAAATTAATAACAACAATACAAGCAACAATGTAAATATATAAATGTGGGATTCTAGCGCCAAGAAGCCGCACGTGCTAGACCATAAGCTAAGCAGATGCCAGCATATTTGTCGCCCGCCAAATCTGCCTTTCAGGTAGCGCATTTTCCGGCCTCAACATCCGGCAAAATCATCTGATGTTCAACGCACCCCCTCCACAACCAACCTATGCCCCGCCCACACCCCTTCCATTTGCTACCCCCTCCATGCTACTTTCACCAGACCAGCTAGTCCCTGATTGGCTGAAGTAACGATTGCTGGGATTGGCCGCAAATAAGGACCTATCATCAGCAGCCCCAGATATCAACGCGCCCTCTATAAAGATCGTCTCTCAATTTGAAGACATGAGTTCATCAGACATTTCAGTTCAGTTCACCACTCAGTCCAGTTTCTATCAGTTTGTCAGTGTTAAGATCCCAAGTGCAAGTTAACAGTTTATTTTTACTCAAGACACGATACACGAACATCTCCAGTTTTATATTTCTATTATAAAGCATTTTGTTACATTATTATTTAAAAAGCATTTAATAAACCAATATTATTGAAAATACTTGAGTCTTTCTTCACCTGGTCAAAGTCACCTGTAGCGGCCCGCTCTCGCTCATGGCGACGAGCCTTGAGCCACGGCCGCTAGATGACTCAGTCGGATCGTTGCCTCGCTTTTGCATGAGCGAAATATATTCAGCCATGCTATAATTAAAGCGACTCGATTCCGACTGAGAAGCAGGCAGATTCGAAGCGAATCTGGAGGGGCCACCGCCATCCAGCAGCCCTCCCTTCACACACCCTACATGAACACGCAACCTACAACTCTGCACACGCAAGATTGTTAGGACCCCATCGACTTGATGGGGGGCGCGGCATCAAAGCGCCACACAGCACTCAGCACAAGAGAGCCCTAACAATACTGGTGACCCCGACGTGATTGCAAAGCAAGCAGCCTCTTGACCCACCAGCTGGGTGGATAGAGCCTTGCCCGGCTGACTTAGTCGGTAATAGGCAATCACCCAAGAAAGATAGGGTAGCGGCCCGCTCTCGCTCATGGCGACGAGCCTTGAGACACGGCCGCTAGATGACTCAGTCGGATCGTTGCCTCGCTTTTGCATGAGCGAAATATATTCAGCCATGCTATAATTAAAGCGACTCGATTCCGACTGAGAAGCGAACAGATTCGAAGCGAATCTGGAGGGGCCACCGCCATCCAGCAGCCCCTCCCCTGCACACACCCTACATGAACACGCAACCTACAACTCTGCACACGCAAGATTGTTAGGACCCCATCGACTTGATGGGGGGCGCGGCATCAAAGCGCCACACAGCACTCAGCACAAGAGAGCCCTAACAATATCACCCAAGAATAATCCATACATAAAGAAATAAAAATAAATATAAACTAAATAAATAAATAAATCTTTATTACTCGACTTGCTTAGAGGCACAAGTCCTCGGTGGCTAGGTCAACAAAACATCAATACGAATTAACTACAGAAATTAATAAACATAAATACAAATCAATTAAAAGAAATTAACAATTAATAAACAACAGAAAAAAATAGAAATGTATGCTCATTAACAAATAACATGATCATAGATTTCCATCAAAAGACAAAACAGTAATTTAAATTATCCGGCGCTAAAAACCTGATACCAGGAGCAAACGACGCATTAGCCATAAGTTGTTAAGGAAACCTGGTCAAAACCTTATCAAGGATGGTATGACCTCTCTCTACCTCAGCTAATCTATGCTTGTGAGAACTAAATAAAATTTTGCACAACTCTCTAGGACATTAGGACTTGACAAAATTTATAATTGATTTAATCATAGGAGGCAGAGGACTATAATCCCAAGTAGTAAGTAATATAAGAAAAACAACAAAAGCTGTAAAGAGGCCTCGATATAAATAATAAACAACAAATAAATAAATAAATAAATCGATAAAACTCAATAATATCACAGAGCTAAAAGTATGGTGATCTGTTATTGGTTTTGTCAAGCGTTATAATTATTAGTACCTGGCCACCGAGCGATGCTCGGTAACTTTTTGATTCAGTTAATAGCTATATATTAGTCCCCGAACCCCCTTCCTCGCCCCCGGACCCCCGCCACTGCAACCCACCTCCTGAACCCCCACATCTACCCCGCCCACGCACCCAGTTTTTGCATTTCTAAGCCTTGTAGTGGCCCACAGATTATGTATATATAGGTATATAAATAAATACGGTATAATTATTTTTTTTAATTAAATAACAATTTTTGAGTTCATCAATTAAATTGTCAAATTAATATTGGTGGGATTTAAAACTCGATTTTTAATCAATTAAATTTTCAAACTTTTAATATATATAATAATAATTATAATGATCTTATTGTGGGATATAAAATTAAAAAACCAATTATTTATTAAAAGGAAATTGAATAAAAATGTAAATATACATTTTTATCGAGACAACCACCTGTGAATAATTGTTTCAATTAACAAAAAACCCATCAAAAACAACTTAGCCGAAGATGAGACCGTGACAGATCGAATGTTCAACACAAAACCCTCCTAACCAGTGAATTTCATCCAAATCGTTAGAGCCGTTTTCGAGAACCCGACCGGATATATATATATATATAAAGCATTGCTCGTTTAATATAATAAGATAAGATAAGATAATAAGATAAATTAAATTAAGAAGCCCTATTGGATTTAAGAACCCGAACAAATTTTCGAAATTATCTGGAGGAGTTCCTAGAAGAATTAGGAGGGTGTTTTTTTCTTTGTTTTCTATTTGTCTCGTGAATTTTATATTTAAAATAATTCATAAAAATTCTTTTATTTTATAATAAATTTTAATTTTATGAATATGAATCATGTGGCTGAATCAAAACAAAACATCTGGTTGATTAAATAAAAATAAAGAAATTTCATAGGGAAGCTGACTCTTACAGGTACTTTTTGATATATGTATAATAAAATGAGACAATGATTTTTTTTCCAGGCCCTGTCCATTATCCTTGACAAAGAATTATGACGTAGAGTGTTTGTCCTTTCACTCGTCGCTATTCATTTAAATGATAAAAACGAAATGAGGAATTTGTGAAGCGGCATTAATTGTCTGTCTGTGAAGAGCCAGCCGCTGCTCTTTTAACGAGTACGGGTGACGCAGCGCATTCATCAGCCCCAATAGGAAAATTCCTTTTGTCAGACGAGAGGGGGTGGGGGGGGGGGTAAAATCCCCAGGAACCGTTAATCAAACAACGGAGGGTTCCGTTTAAAAAGAAAAACTGTATCTATATCTTACTGTCGCTCCAATGTGATCATAGCTTTGAACAGGGTCACCAACACCAAACCACCCTAAAAGTGATGCCAAAAACACCTAAAAAGGCGAAAATTTAAGAAAAAAAAACCCTAAAATGAACTTTGTAAAAATATAGGATATTTTCAGTGTTGCCAACACTTGAATTGTTTCCCTCTAACAGTGATGTCAAATGTTAAAACCCCCTAAAAAGGCCGAAATTAAACAAAAAAAAAAAACCCTAAACTGAGATTTCGTAAAATATAGGGTATTTCAAAAATGTATTTTTTTTTTGTATAAATATAGATACCTAAATAAATTATTGTAATTTGAATAAAAATGATACAGAAAGTATTAGCAGAAATCCGAAATCTTATTTATTTATTAAATTTCTTCCAGAATTTAAGTGACTTGATTTAAATTTTTCATTAAATTGAAGGGTTGGTTTTGTCACAAATATAATAAAACAATAATTTTAATAACTATTAGAATTATTTAATTGATAACTATACACTTTCGGTCACCACTGGTCGACCATCCTCAGTAGTTCTAAAAATTGAAATGAATTAAATAATTCTAATAGTTATTAAAATTATTGTTTTATTATATTTGTGACAAAACCAACCCTTCAATTTAATGAAAAATCTTATTTATTGTGAATAAAGAAATTAAATAATAAATAATAATAAACCGCCTCCGTGGTCTAATGGTCAGAGTAACTGACTGGCAACCCGGAGGTCCCGGGTTCGATTCCCGGCTATGCTCGGAAATTTTTCTGTAAGTATAGGGTCTGGAACGGGGTTCACTCAGCCTCGTGAGGATAAATGAGTAGCTGCTTGATTGAGAAGTAGCGAATCTCGGTTAAGAAAACTGAAACGAAGGTTGTAGATGTGCGTTGAGCTAACCACTTGACCCCTCGGTACTGTTTCCAATTAAGACAGCAACCAATTCAGTAGGCCAAGACCCATGAAGGGTTGTCGAGCCAGAGATTTATTTATTTATTTTTATTTAAAGAAATTAAATATTTATATAGTGAAAATTTGGAAAAATGCATGAAAAGCCTTTTTTACCCCTAAAAATAACCATAAACATTAAATAAAAAAACTTCTAAAACATTTTACCCCCAAAAAAGCTTCCGTGCAACTTGCCCCCAGCCAAAAAAAAAAAATTGTGGGGGGAAAACCTTCAAGTTGGAGACCCTAGCTTTCGAAATATGACAGGTTTTTAATAAAAATATGAAAAAAATTTTCTGAAAAAACTAAAAAGTATTTTTCAGTTTCAATTGCAGAAATAATTCAAATAAAATTTCTTTTATTAAAGAAAAAATTGTCAAGGAAATTGGAAAGTACGATTTTTTTCAAGTTTTTTCTAAACTTCAACTCTTTCGAGTGAGAATGGTTTTTTATATTGAATTAGTTTAAACGGCCATAACTCTTTATCTATTAATCTTACAACTTTAAGACCAATTAGCTTTCTTGTGTGAAATTTAATTCTCTTTAATAAAGTTTATTATAGAAATTTAGATATCTTTAAGTTTAGGCTGAAAAACCTAAATTTGTAAAATAATATTTGAATAAAAACTTCTAATGGCTAAAGCAATCAACTAATTTAAAAAATTATTTAGATTATTTATTTATACTATAAATTTCTACAGGTTTTTAGATAAAATTTGCAGAATTTTTTCTGAAAAAAAAACTAACTTTACTTTGTAATGATTTAAGCTGTTTTATTTTTATTTAGAAGGGTCCCATTAATAAGAAACAAAGGAAATGTGTAATGGTAGCACTCTGGTAAAAATTAAGAAAAAATATATATATTTATCATTTTTCCTTTTCAAAACAAAAAATAATGAAATGATTTATGAACTGCAAAAAATTCGCAGGCTGAATCATGGAAATTATTCAAATTTACGCGGTTCAATTAATTTAATTAATTTCAAAATAAAAATGGAACTGAGTTCGTTAAAAATAAAAATGTTTATACAAAATCAAAAGTCACTAGACTAGTCTAGAAGATAGCCGCCAAAAGGAAAAATGACATCGATCTAATATGGCTTCTCTGGTAGGATTGAAAAAATCATTAATAATAAGTTAGTTGCCTTCTCGCGAGGATAATAATATTATATCAGAATACCACCTCGGTTTCAAGAAAAGGCACTCAACCATACACAAGCTATTTTCAAAATTGTCCCATATACATCGACTTTCAGGCCCTGAACAACAAGAGAAAGCGTAGGGGCATGTTTAATAGATGTCGATAATTTTTTTAGAGAAAAATAAAAAACCGACTTCAAAAAAATTAAATGCAACAAATAAAATCCACTAAAAGCGTATAAAATAATTATTATCTTATTTAAGCCAGCAACTAAAAAACGACGAAATATTAACACGAAATTGCTGTGTGATGCTGGTGCCAAACTAACTCATACCTATAAGCGAGGCATACCCTCCAAATTTACTAAGTAAGATCCGTCGAGTGCGATTCATAAAAGGTATATGTTTGGCACCGACTTCAAACCGTGCATTTCATGTTAATATTTCGTCGTTTAGTTGTAATTATTTTTCAAACTCCTCCCTCGTATATTCTTTTTTATATATATAAAGATAAATAAAATATTCGTCTAGTTCCTGTAACAGGTATGACTATTCTTTTTTGTAATGAACTGACAATGCTAATGGTGTCTGGCTCTGAGTGAGTTCTATATTGGTCGCCAGAGTGCGAAGAGCCAAACTCCCAATTACATCTATATTTCCATGAACTTCTGCACGAAAGTATTTCACCAGGGTACCCCCCCCAATCCTTTTAACCCATTAAGGCACTCAATGAACTCGGATCTGGACAATGCTTCCCTCCCCAAGGAACCTCATTCGGTATTCCTTCAGTAGGGGACAAACCGAGACATAGTGGAAAACAAATACAAATACAAAAAATGTACTAACTATATCTATATAGTATTCGACCACTGCACCCCCCACCTCCACCCTGCTCTACCCCGCCCCCGGATCTCCCGACCATTTGTACCCCCCACATCCAACCCCGCTCCGCATCAAGATCGCTTTCTCATCCTCAAAACTTGTTAATAGAGTTTGTTTCATCAAAATCGTTAGAGCCGTTTAAAAAAAAAAAAAAAAAAAATACAAATACTTATGTATACCTGTAAGACCGAGCTTTGTTCGGGTTTATTTATTGCTTGACAACAACACACCACAATCACAATAGTTCTTCAAGGCCTTTGATAACAATTAGCCCAACCCATCTGGGTACAATAGTAAAAGGAAAACCTTTTTTTAAAACCTTAAGATTGGAATTTTTCTACCTGAGTATAATTAATTTGATTACGATAAAACCCATCAAAAACAATTTTGTCGAAGATGAGACCGTGATAGATCGAATTGTCACTCCAAAAACCCCCTAACCCGTGAATTTCATCAAAATCGGTAAAGCCGTTTTCAAAATAGTACAATGATACAAATATATATATATATATATATAAACAAATATACAATTTTTGCTCGTTTAATAAGAGTAGATAAACTAGATTAGCAAATTGCGATCTTAATAGTTAAGCTGTGTCCCCGTCCGCTGACTTTTGGAGGTTATGTCAACGGAACACAATAATATATATAATTATTATAATAATAAATTATATAAAACAAAATCTAGATATTTAATTCCTTCAAGGATGACAATATTTTCATTAACAAAAATAGTGTTTTCAAATATTACTGAAAATAATTCCGAGGACAAAAATGAGCATTTTAAACAAACCGTTAATATCAGAATTGGAAAGCTAATTTCGTAAACGATTTTAGCTAAAAACTTCAGCTCGAATAAAAATTACAGTTAATTAAAACAGAAAGAGTAGGGAATTGGACAAGAAATATAAAGCAGAGTTTTTATTAAATGGGCCAGACGTTTCGGGGATTTATTTCCACTTTTTAAGTTGTCTTCTTATCACTCACTAATCGAATGTTACATTCAAGTGTAGAAAACATTCAATTAATTTATGGCAAGCATCTAACATACATGCTAATAGACTGAACGTTTATTTATCTGGAGGAGGAAACTAAACTACGATATTATTTGTTGACGCATAACAAGCTTTCAAGGGTATTTCAAGGTCAAGTTCTGTTTTTTAAATAGAAACCTATATTTTTCTGTTACGTCTACTTAATCTACAAAAAAAACTGAACAACTTTCATAAGAACTATTTTTTTATACGACATCAAATAAACAAAATACATGAATCAATTAGATCTCAAAAAAATCTTAATAATTATTTTTAACAATTATTTAACTTAATTATCAAATAATAATGATTAAATAATTAATTATTAAATAAATAATTATTAAATTGAAATGTCACAACAATGAAAATAAGTGTTTATAATGATATTAAAACTTCGTTATACTCAGATTTAAGAGATTATTTTCTACTTAATAGAACTAATTAAAATTCTTGAGTTTAAAAAAGTTTATTTCTCGTGTCAATCCAGTAGATAGTTATATTGTATTACTATAATAAAAATGGAGCATTTTTTGTTGAAGACAGAATTGAAATGGTCTTAATTTATGCGGTGAATGTGGAAGAAGTGTTATGGGGCTGTCATTGATAGATGCCGAGCGTTTTCCTGACAGGGATACACCCTCAGGAGCTTCATTTTGTCGTGTTGTAAAAAACAGGAAATGGAAAGGCTACCAAGTAACTGAAACAGGCCAAGATAACGAAATTGGAACTGGAATTCATCCAGAAGACTTGCGATAACACTCTGGAATGTCACAGAACAGTGTCGAAAAATTATTAAATTATTAATTATTATTAAATTATTTATTTAATAATTAATTATTTATTCATTATTATTTGATAATTAAGTTAAATAATTGTTAAAAATAATTATAATATGATTTTTTCTAAGATATAATTGATTTAATATTTTGTTTATTTGATGTCGTATAAAAAATAGTTCTAATGAAAGTTGTTCAGTTTTTTTTTTGTAGATTAAGTACACGTAACAAAAAATATAGGGTTCTATTTAAAAACAGAACTTGACCTTGAAATACCCTTTGAAAGCTTGTTCTAGGTCGACAAACAATAACGTAGTTTAGTTTCCCCCTGATATAAATAAACTTTTATTTGAAACTTTTTTTCATATAATGCATTGTTTTTGAGTTATAAGACTTGTCTCAAGATAAAAAACTCACCCGGTATATATTGCATAATATTTTATTTTTTTGTCATTCAGTTTTGTTATAAAGCAAAAAATATCTAAACTTCAAAAAATGTTAAAATTTAATCAGAATTGTAATTTGTTTACGTTTAATTGTTGATTAAAAAGATGGTTTATTATGGTTAATAGGCATACTTGATGATTTGTTGTTGACAAATATAAAATAAGTTTTATTGTAAGTAAATGTGTAGGTGGAGGAAGGGATCCTGGGCTTGAATGTAAGTTTGTGTGTAGGTGTCCTAGGCAGTCGAGCAGGCAGGCAGGCAGTCGGCATTGAAGGTGAAAGCGATCGTTCTCGTTTATCTTTGGGAGAGAGGGAGGAGGGTACCGAGGCTTTATAAAAGTGTTCGTCGACGTCGCCTCGCGAGTCCTTCCTTCCGTTTGCAATCCAAGACATCTCTCTCTAGGTATCAGCTGAAGAAACAGAAATGGCTAAGCACCCAGCATCCCGTCTTCTCCAAGTGAGTACTCACAATTGGACCAATATCATTAATAGAAACGGAAACAATTCGCCAATTATGGTTAGTCAGATTTTTTAGCGGAACCATCATAGAATTCGTATGCAAATATATCTACTCTATTAAACGAGCAAAAGTTTAGTATATATAGAATCAGTTTCTCGAAAACGGCTCTAAAACGATTTCGATGAAAATTACAGATTAAGGATTTTTTAGATTAAAAAATCGTTCTGATAGGATCTTATCTTTCAGGTAACTTTATTTTCATAGTTTTCTTTTAGGTAGATTTCCAAGAAATATACCTATTGCGCTCACTCTCATGGTGCGACTTACGGAAAATTTCATCACAGTTTTTTCTATCATGACCCCTAGATCCCAAAACCACCTTCCATTCAGTTTATATATATATGTCATTAGAGGTTTTTCGGGTTTCTCCGCGTGGGTTTGAGAGTTTTACTCGACGTTTCGGCACTCCTTTTGGAGCCATTTTCAAGAGAGGGTGGTCTACGGGGTCTTAGCCTTGTAGATCCAAGCGTTCGTTTTGGAGGGTGTCTTCCGAGTGAATTTCTTCAGTTCAGGTTGGGTAGATTTGGATATTTAGGAAGTTTTGGGTGTTTTGTGGTTGAGGGTGTATTACTTACATTATGGTGGCTGACGTCTCGGCTGTTGCTGTTTTGAGAATGTTGAGCACTATCGATACGTTCACTGTCACTGTTTGTAGCTACCGACTGAAGAAATTCACTCGGAAGACGACAACCTCGAAAAACGAACCTTGGACTACAAGGTTAAGACCACGTAGACCACCCACCCCTTCTCTTGAAAATGCCTCCAAAAGAAGAGCCGAAACGTCGAGTAAAATTCTCAAACCCTCGCGGAGAAACCCGAAAAACCTCTAATGACATAGAACCTATCCGCGGAAGCCTCACTGAACATATATTTACCGGGTGAGTTTTTTTATCTTGAGACAAGCTTATAACTCAAAAACAGTGCATTATATGAAAAAAAGTTTCAAATAAAAGTTTATTTATCTCGAGGGGAAACTAAACTACGCTATTGTTTGTCGAACTAGAACAAGTTTTCAAGGGTATTTCAAGGTCAACTTCTGTTTTTTAAATAGAAACCTATATATTTCTTTACGGATCCTTAATCTTCAAAAAAAACTGAACAACTTTCATAAGAACTATTTTTTTATCCGACATCAAATAAACAAATGATTAAATCAATTATATCTCAAAAAAATTATTTTTAACAATCATTCAACTTAATTGTCGAAAAATAATGATCAAATATTCAATTATTAAATAAATAATTATTAATAATTTTGCGAAACTGTTCTGAGACATTCCATAGTATTATCGCAAGTCTTCTGGATGAATTCCAGTTCCAATTTTGTTATTTTGGCCTGTTGTAGTTTCTTCGTAGCCTTTACACTTTCTGTTTTTTTTTAACAGATTTACAACACGAAAAAATGAAGCTCGTGAGGGTGTATCCCTGTCAGAAAAATGTTCGGCTTCCATTTGTCATTTCAATGGTAGCCCCATAATACTTCTTCCACATTCCCCATAAATTAAGACCATTTCAATTCTGTCTTCAACCAAAAATGCTCCATTTTTATTATGGAAATACAATATAGGTAACTATCTACTGGATTGACATGAAAAATAAACTTTTTCAAACTCAAGAATTTCAACTAGTTCTATTAAGTAGAAAATATTCTCTTAAATCTGAGTATAACGAAGTTTTAATATCATTATAAACACTTATTTTCATTGTTGTGACATTTCAATTTAATAATTATTCATTTAATAATTAATTATTTAATCATTATTATTTGATAATTAAGTTAAATAATTGTTAAAAATAATTATTAAGATTATTTTTTGACATATAATTGATTTAATATTTTGTTTATTTGATGTCGGATAAAAAAATAGTTCTTATGAAAGTTGTTCAGTTTTTTTTTGAAGATTAAGGATCCGTAAAGAAATATATTGGTTTCTATTTAAAAAACAGAAGTTGACATTGAAATACCCTTGAAAGCTTGTTCTAGTACGACAAACAATAGTGTAGTTTAGTTACCCCCTCGATATAAATAAACTTTTATTTGAAACTTTTTTTCATATAATTCACTGCTTTTGAGTTATAAGACTGTCTCAAGATAAAAAACTCACCCGGTATATAGAATCAGTTTCTCGAAAACGGCTCTATAACGATTTCGATGAAAATTACAGATTAAGGGTTTTTTTAGATTAAAAAATCGATCTTACAGGATCTTATCTTCAGGTAACTTTATTTTCATAGTTTTCTTTTAGGTAGATTTCCAAGAAATATACCTATTGCGCTCACTCTCATGGTGCGACTTCCGGAAAATTTCATCACAGTTTTTCCTATCATGACCCCTAGACTCCAAAACCACCTTCCATTCAAAAGTTTATATATATCTATATATGTCATTAGAGGTTTTTTCGGGTTTCTCCGCATGGGTTTGAGAGTTTTACTCGACGTTTCGGCCCTCCTTTTGGAGCCATTTTCAAGAGAAGGGGTGGGTGGTCTACGTGGTCTTAACCTTGTAGTCCAAGGTTCGTTTTGGAGGGTGTCTTCCGAATGAATTTCTTACGTTCATTGTCACTGTTTGCCTACTCCTACTACTACTACTACTCGATAGTGCCCAACATTCTAAAAACAGCAGCAGCCGAGACGTCAGCCAGTTAGTTTGCCATAAGAAACGGTTTGTCGTTGCCGTTACTCATCCCATGAGCCCTGCTCTTGGGGAGTTCTGACCCATCCTCCCCAATGGCTACGCCTCTGTACATATCTACTCTTATTAAACGAGCAAAAATTGTATATTTGTTTATATATATATTTGTATCTTAGTTCTATTTTGAAAACGGCTCTAACGATTTTGATGAAATTCACGCGTTAGGGGATTTTTGGGGTGACAATTCGATCTGTCACGACCTCATCTTCGACAAAATTGTTTTTGATAGGTTTTTTCGTAAACAAATTAATTATTCTCAGGTAGACAAATCCCATTCTTAGGGTTTTAAAAAAAGGTTACTCTTTTACTATTGTACCCAGACAGACAATGGGTTGCCTTAATACATTGTTCTCAAAGGCCTTGAAGAACTATTGTGATTGTGGATTTTAACATATTTTGTTCTCCCTAAACGTTAGAAATATTAATAAACGTTTTATAATTGTTTTTATAAAGAATCTTATTTATTTAATAGAATAAAAAATAATCAAGAATTTATTTTAAAATATATTTCGCATAAGCAGAACTCAATTTTCTGAAAAAACAACACATTTTGATTTATTAACAATTGGATGAATAAAAATGAATCATATGGTTGAATCAAAACAGGTGCAGAAGGTGGGGCACAGTGGTGGGGGAATCCGGGGGTAGGGCGAGGTTTCGGGGGTGGGGTCGAGCGGGGTGGAGGGGGGGGGGGCTACATTGGACGAATATTATATATTTTTGTATTTTTTTTAATTTGAAAGCGGCTCTCAAATAAAAATCGACCTTTTTTATCAGAATTTTAAATTAAAAATATTATTAAAATAAAGCTTTTAGCTGAAGGAAGAAGTTACCGAGCATCGCTCGCTGCCTCTAGGTACTACATACTATAATATACCACATATACAAGATGATCAGAGAAATCTATGGCCCGAATTTTTATCAAATGCAGGTAATTATTTTGCTTTTCCACCAATTCTCTATTTCTTCAAAATTCCAGTTCCAGGTGTGCTGTATTCCAGCTAGTATCCCCGGATCTATGTAGAAGATGAATCTTTCCCCTCATAACCTGGAAGGGCGATATGGTCCATCTTTGAGTAGGTAAATGCCTCATTCTCTGCATCAGAGCATCCAATCCATCTTCTCTAAGTCCAATAGAAAGCTTTATCTCTTGCAGCTCCATTCATTCACAATTAAAGAATAGGATTTCACCAGCATCCGCGTCACAGTCTAGCCATCAAAAATATCAGTTCACTTTCGTTTTAAACATTCAAAAGAAACCTCTTTTCTCTCTCTTTCTTAATGAAATCAATCGCTTAAGAGAATTTGTCGGTAAACAAAAGTGAACCCGAAAAAGTTCTCAAGCATTACATTAATCGGTAAATATTCAAATTATCTACTATTATTAAACGAGCAAAAATTGTATTATATATTATATATATATATACTGGCGATCTAGCTAGGTCTGGGCCTCGACAAATTTCATCTTAATTGATCTTTTCTTAATTAAAGTAATTGTTGATAGATGAAAATCTCAATAAAAATGTTTGTTTACATTTTTTTCAATTATCTTTTATTTTTAATTGGTTTTTTAATTTTAAAACCCAACTAATAGATTATAGCAAATTTTAATATATTATATTAAAATTAGGAATTTTTTGTTTGTTTTTAATTAACAGGTGTCTAAATCATAACAAAACAGGTGTGTTTACAAATAAAGTAGTTGAAGTGGCTTTTTTTTATATAACTTGGAAACAAATCTTATTTAATTTTATGTTTGTATTTCAGATCCTGAACGATTATTTTTTTATTATTATTTATTCCTATTTATTTTTTTATAATGTTTATCAATATGAACGAATGTGGGCAAATTGGTATACTAGTAAACAAATATACACATAATATATGTGGACCATTAGAAAGCTAGAAATGCAAAATCTGGGTGCGGGGTGGGGTAGATGTGGAAGGTGTAGGAGGATGGGTACAGTTGTGGGGGATTCGGGGGTGGGAGGCGCGGTTGGGGTGGGGTGGGGCGGAGTAGGGGTGCATTGGTGGAGGCGAGGTGTGTGGTTTCGGGAGGGGAGTCAGGGGTTACCGTGCATCGCTCGGTGGCTCCAGGTACTTATTATTATAGGAAATTTCCCTGAAAACAAATTACTCATATTATAAAGATTTTATAGGCACTTGTTCAATATCAATATATTATTTTTGGGATATTATATCTCTATGTTCACCGACCTCCAGGTCAAACGGCTTAACCGATTAACATGAAATTTGAAACATATACTCCTGTGGGATCAAGTAATCGGTGTGATTCATAAAAAGTGAACTTCTAGTCCTATGAGATAATAATAATTGAAAAGTTTTTATTTTGCCGAGAGTAACAGAGTTGTTGAATCATAAAGAGAATCAAAGAGGTTGATGAAAATTAACAATGAATATGAAGCCCTGATTAGTTTTTCGTATAAATCGGACCACAAACATTAGTACTTTATTTCAGTCCTTTTTTAGTTTTTTCTAAATATCTTGAAAATGGTTTAACCAATTTTGATCAAATTTAATATTCTAATTAAGTATCTTATTAAATAAAGTTTTGAGTAAAATTATATTTTATAAAGTACTTTGCTCTAGAGTAAGATAGTACATTTTTTTAAATTCTGTAAAATTTATTCATTTGATCGGCTTAAAATATAGCTCATTGTCAAAACATCAAAAATGGAATGTAATATTAAATTGAAAGTTTCTTTTTGCCGAGAGTAGCAAAATTTTTATAAATTGAAGGAGACAATAACAAAAGTGTCTTCAGCTTGAAAAAATTAATTTTTAATTTATTTATAACGAGATTATAGTTTCGAGGGCTTTGCCTTCTTCTATCAGTCTATTACAATTGATTCACAGGAATGAATTGAAGGAGACAATACAAGAGTGTGTCTTCTGCTACATTAATTCCTGTGAATCAATTGTAATAGATTGATGAAGAAGGCAAAGCCCTCGAAACTATAGTCTCGTTATAAATAAATTAAAAATTAATTTTTCCAGCCTAAGACATACTCTTTTATTGTCTTCTTCAAGGAATGTAATATGGTTATTCCTTAAGCTACTTAGTATTCTTTTGAGCTGTGAATAATTAATTTAATTAAGAACTAACTTACCTCAAATTAAAGATGAGAGCATGATAGATCGATTTCTCGACCCAAAATCCCTTTGAATCCTGAATTTTCATCGAAATCGTTAGAGCCGTTTTCGAGAAACCGATTTTATATTAATTAAGAATTGCTCATTTTATTAAAAGTACCTGGCCTCTGAGGGATGCTCGGTAAATTTTTGCTTCAGTTAATAGCTATATATTAATCCCCTAAACCCCCTAGCCCCCCGAACCACAATCACTTCACCCCACCTCCTGCACCCTCCCTCCACCCCACCTACACCTCCCACTTCGCCCCCGAAACCCCCGTACCTCCTTCCGGCCCCCCACCACGGCACCCCACCTCCTGCACCCCCACATCTACCCCCCACGCACCCAGTTTTTGCATTTCTAGCCTTCAGGGGCCCACAGATTATGTATATATAGGTATATAAATAAATACGGTATAATTATTTTTTTTAATTAAATAACAATTTTTGAGTTCATCAATTAAATTGTCAAATTAACATTTGTGGGATTTAAAACTAGATTTTTAATTAATTAAATTGCCCAATTTTTAATATATAATAATAATTGTAATAATCTTATTGTGGGATATAAAACTAAAAAAACAATTATTTATTAAAAGGAAATTGAATAAAAATGTAAATAAACATCCCCGGACCCCACCACTTCACCCCACCTCCTGCACCCCAATTCCGCACCACCCCCGAAACCACTTCCCTCGCCCCCCGTACCCCTCCACCACCGCATCCCCACATCTCCCCCACCGTCACCTCCACCCTCGCCCCCACTCCCTCACCCAGTTTTTGCATTGCAAGCCTTAGTGGCCCACAGAGTATGTGCCATAGACGTATTAGGTATATAAATAAATACCTCACATTAATTCTTTTAACTAAATAACAATTCTTGAGTTCACCACTGAGAATGGGACATGTTTAAAATTTGCGGGATTTTAAAACTCAGATTTTTAATTAATTAAACTGCCCAATTTTTAATGGTCAGAGATAGAGACATTGTCACAGAGATCATTACCGTGGGACACAGAAACTCACAAAATACACTTGAGCTGTTAAAAGGAAATCTGAATACAGGCCGGAAAGGAAGATTCCTCCGACCCTCATCCACCACTTCATCTCACCTCCCGCACCCAGTCCTGCACCATCCCCGAAAACCACTTCCCCCTCGCCCCCCGTACCCTCAACACTCACCGCGTCCCCACGATCTCCCACCGCTCGCCTCCACCCTCGCCCCCACTCCTCACCGCAGTTTTTGCATTTCAAGCCTTTTTAGTGGCCCACAGATTATGTGTATATATGTATTAGGTATATAAATAAATACCGTATAATAATTTTTTTGTAATTAAATAACAATTTTTGAGTTCATCAATTAAATTGACAAGTTAAAATTTGTGGGATTTAAAACTAGATTTTTAATTAATTAAATTGCCCAATTTTTAATATATAATAATAATTGTAATAATCTTATTGTGGGATATAAAACTAAAAAACAATTATTTATTAAAAAGGAAATTTGAATAAAAATGGAAATAAACATCCCTGACCCCACCACTTCATCTCACCTCCTGCACCCCTAATTCCGCACCACCCCCCAGAAACCACTTCCCTCGCCCCCCGTACCCCTCCACCACCGCATCCCCACATCTCCCCCCACCGTCACCTCCACCCTCGCCCCCACTCCCTCACCCAGTTTTTGCATTTCAAGTCTTGTAGTGGCCCACAGATTATGTGTGTATATATGTATAGGTATATAAATAAATACCGTATAATAATTTTTTTTAATTAAATAACAATTTTTGAGTTCATCAATTAAATTGCCAAATTCTAATACAGAAAAATACGCTTGTGGGATTTAAAATTCGATTTTTAATCAATTAAATTTTCAAACTTTTAATATATATAATAATAATTATAATGATCTTATTGTGGGATATAAAATTAAAAAACCAATTATTTATTAAAAGGAAATTGAATAAAAATGTAAATAAACATTTTTATCGAGACAACCACCTGTGAATAATTGTTTCAATTAACAAAAAACCCATCAAAAACAACTTAGCCGAAGATGAGACCGTGACAGATCGAATGTCCAACACAAAACCCTCCTAACCAGTGAATTTCATCCAAATCGTTAGAACCGTTTAATATAATAAGATAAATTGGTATATCTACTATTGTCTAAGATTAAGCTAAAAGTAAGAAGTATTTTTATAGAAATGTTTTGAGTTGTATTGAAGGAATTGTCTACTATAAGTATACATAGTTTGTGTTTTTTTAGACGAGTGAGATAAATGGTTTATAAAAGCTCTAAAATTTTGTCTGGCCAGCCACTCAACTGAATGATTAATGCTCAAAACGTTTTCCATTAACAAGATAAAAAAAATTAAATAAACAGCACCGAAACAGAAAAATTGGATCATCTATTTAGGAGAATGAATTATTGCCCCTCCCCTTACGGAGAGTTCTTTGACAAGGGCGAGCCTTAAGACCTTAAGCTGCTGCTGCATAATGAGAATTAAAGATGAGCCCCTTCAAGTGGGCTGGCTGGCTAATTGGCGTGTCCTGTTTGACCCTGGTCACCTCAAGACGTGACGAGATTGGCTGATCAAACGAGAAAACCCCGTGGGCTAATTATTATAGTATTTAGGTTACATTCTTTGAAATGTTAAATGTTTGACATACCTGGGCACTCAGGGGTGGAATGTAGCTATTATACCTACCTCCTCAACCTCCCATTCTTATTATTATACTAGCTGCAAAGGCACGCCCCCTGGACCCCCATCCCACGAACCATCCCCCCCACAAAACCACCTGCACCCCACCCCGTGCCCCCCAACCCTGCGCACCACACTCCCATTTAGCCCCCTGGACCCCCACCCCCGTTATGCTATAAGTGAAGCAACTCGATCTCGGCTGAGCATCGAATCGGATTTGAGCATTTCCGATTGGAGGAGCCAACCGCCAACTAGCAGCCCCTCCCCCGCTTGGGCGCCCAGCCCGGCTTTCCATCAGGGCACAAAACAACGCCCTGCACACACGCAACAAAGCACTCAGCACACACGAGCGCCCTAACAGTCCTCTTCATCAATCTATTACAATTAATTCACAAGAGTTGATATATGAAAGTGTTCTTTGCACCCTGTCATAAAACAGCCACGTGTGGGTCCAGGGGGCGAAGCTAGTGGTAAATAAAAACATAAAAGCTAGCCTAATGGCCGAGATAATAGACGTCACATTATAATAAATGATCTTAATTGATTAATAAATGAATTGAAATTGAATAATAAACACGATTCTTTATCGAATGAAAGTAAAAGTAAAGCAATAAATCCTCGGATGAAAGTCGTTCTTGTTTCTTTTATAATATAATAAATAAATCGATTCAAATTTGAAATTTTAACAGGGATAATTTATTCACTGGAAATTGATAGAGATGTCGAGTTAGAAAATTCCAACTGTTTTCTTCTAATATGGATAGTAGGGCGATTCTTATTTTCGATTCCTTAATTTCAAGTTCGATGAAAATTCTAAAGTTGTTCTGGGCTTGAAATCCTTTGGCTTGGCTAACCAAGCCTTTCTCTACTTGTTATCAGTTCACATTTAAGTTATTCATGGCTAAAGTGGCCATAAGTGACCGCTTTTATCGGGACTGATGTCTCGATTTTATGTCTCATAAGAATTTTGAAATGTCCCGTTTTAAAGAAAAAAACAATCAATATTTTCAAATATAAATACTTGGCCGGGCTTCGCAACTACGAGCCCCGTCCCATCTCAATTGGCCCACCAATATTTTTTCTTTTTAAATAAAATTATGCTAATTCACGGTAAATTTAATTTAAATATTTATTTTTATTATCATTTGGAACAACATTTTAAACAATTTAAAACATTTTATTGTAACATTTAACTTAAAATCATTTTTTAATTGTTAAAAACAAGGAAAACATACAAAATACAAAACCTTTACCACTGTGTGACATCGCCTTTATTTTTCATTACGGCTTGAATTCTTTGGGCAACGTACTTATTAAGTTTTGACACTCGTCTTGAGTGAAAGTATCGCAAATTTTGTTTATTATTAGTAAAAATGACTCGTGGAAAGGTTGTTGATGAAAAAATTCAATTTATTTAAAAAGGGAAAATCAAACGCGGAAATTGGCTGATCTAGTTAATTTATCAAAGTTTTCTGTCAGAGATATTATTCGAGTTTATAACAACAACTTGAGTACAATTAGCTACAAAGCCTCGGTATGCCTCGAAATCCAAAATATCAGGATGCTGATAGACGGGCATTGAAGAAGATTATTAGAAAAAACAGGCGTTCTAACTATGGTCAATTATCTGTTCTTTTTGAAGCGATGCTGTGGGCGAAGTGTTTCAAGATCCACGTGCCACAGAGAAGCCCTTAAGTTAGGTTTTAAAAATTACAAGGTAATTTTATCGCAACTTATTCCGAATTTTTTTTTTTTTTTTGTAATTTTACTAATTTTTTTTTTAGGTGAAAGAAAAGCCACTCTTGACATTAAAACAAAAGAAAAACCGGCTTAAATGGGCTAAAAGTCACATTAATTGGACGAGTGATGAATGGAATAGTGTCCATTGGAGTGATGAGTCTCGTTTTGAAGTTTGTGTTGGGAACAATCGAAGCAGAGTTATTCGTCAAAAAAATGAAGCTTTCAATTCAGATTATTTAAAAAAGAAAGTAAAATCTCCTGCTTCAGTTATGGTATGGGGTTCAATGTCTGCTAGAGGTGTTGGAAAACTTCACTTCATTGATGGAATTGTAAACACTCAATAAATATTTAGAGATTTTAAAAAAATCGTCACTTCCAACAATGGCAGATGTATTGCAGAATAATAATAATTTTGTGTTCGAACAAGACAGGGGCGGCCTGTCATATATCAAGAAAATCTTTAAAATGGCTTTCTGATCATAATGTTCCACTTTTTGGAGTGGGTGGCAAACAGTCCCGACTTGTCACCAATAGAAACTCTTTGGCACACAATGAAAAACTATTACGAATACGAACCAGATAGAAACGTAGTCTGAATTAAAACACAAATACTTCAAAATATTTGGGATACTTTTCACTCAAGATGAATGTCAAAACTTAATAAATACGTTGCCCAAAAGAATTCAAGTAGTAATTAATAAAAGTAAAGGCGACGTCACACTAGTGGTAAAGGTTTATTTTGTATGTTTTCCTTGTTTTAATAATTAAAAAATAATTTTAAGTTAAATATTACAATAAAATGTTTTAAATTGTTTAAAATGTTGTTCCAAATGATAATAAACATAAATATTTAAAACAGATTACTATAATGTTTTTTTCAATTAAAATTCTTGTGGTAGATGAGGCTTGTAAAACCTTGAAGACTGGTGGATTGTGTTCGTTAAGAAAGAAAAGAATTACTTCTTATTTCTATATTTTAACATTTAATTTTCAGAAAAAATTCAGAGACGTTTCGGCGGATATTATCTCGCCATCTTCAGTCTAAAGGCAAAAAACAAACATTCAATTACAATTTTGGACATAACTCAACCTCACATTACACAATTGTTTACATATTCATTGTGCTTACAAGACATTTAAATAAATTAAAATCAATACAATTGAAAAAGACCCACCTAGACTCTTCTTAATAGTAACATTAAATCGCTGAGGTCAACTCAAATTCACCTCGCATTACAACTTCTTATTTCAGATCAGCATAAAAACTCAAACCAGATAGCTAAAATATAGAAGTTCACAACAATGAACTGAAAAATTATCAAAAAAATTTTTTTAAAAATTTTTATTGTTATAATTATAAAATTTGGTCAATACTTGTAGAGTACGTTAATCAGACAATACTTGAGAATGTATCAATAATAAAAAATTTTAAGAAAAAAATAAAACCGACTTTCAAAAAATTAAATGCAACAAATATAAAAATACACTTAAAAGGTATAAAATAATTATTATCTTATTTTGTTACAACTAAACTACGAAATATTAATATGAAATTACTTTTTAAAGTCGGTTCCAAACAAACTATACCTATAAGCGAGCGTACCCGCCAAACGTACTAAGTAAGATCCGTCGAGTGCGATTCATAAAAGGTATATGTTTGGCACCAACTTCAAAAAGTAATTTCATATTAATATTTCGTAGTTTAGTTGTAACTAAATAAGATAATAATTATTTTATACCTTTTAGTGTATTTTTATATTTGTTGCATTTAATTTTTTGAAGTCGGTTTTTATTTTTTTCTTAAAAATTTTTTATTTTTCTTTAGTGATGTTATTAATAGTGATTATATCATCAGAACTTGACCAAATTAATATGACACCATCCCTAAGACACCCCTTTCGGATAAAAAAAGAACCATCGAAATCGGTTCATAAACAAAGAGGTTAGGTCTAAACAAACCTAATAAAAAAGGTCTAATACCTATGAAAAAAAATCGAAAAAATGGGACCAATCGGAAGCTAGACTGGACCCAATGCAAAAAAAATTTTCAAAATCGGTTGACAATTGGCGGAGATATGAGGTAACATAGGCACAAAAAAAAAAAAAAATTCAGTCGAATAGAGAACCTCCTCCTTTTTTGAAGTCGGTTAAAAACGTCATAATACACCTTAAAACAGCTTATCATCTACTCAAGCAATGACAGATAATAAAAAAGAGACAAAATACAACCAAAGTCAACAGGTACCACACAATGCTTTAACAATGACAAAATGACAATTTCCCATTTTCAATCTCTACTTTTGGGTGGGTCGGGTAGGCTAGGCGGTAGCATGTCAGCCAGCTAACCAAGAGGACCCGAGTTCGAATCCGACTCGAGGCATCCGGCTAAAATCTGACTCCCCGAGGTAGAGACAAATTTAAATAAAATAATTAGTATCGTAAATGGCTTATGGCTGGAAAGGCCGAAAAGCAAAAACAAAAAAAAAAACTCTACTTTTCCTCACAGTATAAATATTTCAATTAAATTTACCGAGAATTAGCATAATTTTATTTAAAAGAAAAAATATTGGTGGGCCAAGTGAGATGGGACGGGGCTCGTATATATATGTAGGGGGCTGGTTTCGCCCCTTCGCTCATACGGGGTGAAATAACACACGTATTTATTCTTTAAAATATATTTATTTACAAAAGGGGGGTTATACATTTTCGTGTCTAGGGGGTCATCGTTAAAACATCGTTAATTAATACATCGCTATTGGTTACTTAAATCAACAACCATCTTTAATAACTTATGAGGAGAATTTTCTAGGTTAAGTTTCACAAAAAGGAAATATATTAAAACAAATGTATGTTTTTTTGAGTTTGATTAGCTCGATATATATTTCGGGTTACTAGCCCATCTTCAGGAGTTCAAATAAAAACTGAATACAAATTTGTAAAAACGTTTAACAAGTAAAATTTTTTGAGAAAGATGAGTATATTCAGAAAGTTTCATAAACAAAATTTTTTTTTGAGAGAGAAGAGTACATTCAGAAAGTTACATCAACAAACAGAAGTTAAAGTACGTTCAGAAATTACTTTCAATCTTTTTCTTAAAAATTAATAAATTGTTATTATTTAAATTAGAAACAGAAACAAAAACATAAACAAAGAACAAAATACAAACACAAATTATGTAATCAAAGTTAAGAGCCGATTTTTAATTTATTAATTTTAGCCAAATTAGAATCAATGATTATATCTTTGTCAAAGTCCAATTGATTATTGAGAATACTGGATTTATTCAGAAGGGCCAATTTAATCTCCGTTGATTCTAAAAGAAGAAGTCTGGGACCACTTCTTTCAAAATGAATTGGGGTAGGATTAGAAGTGGAGAGTATGATTTTCCGAATGTAAATGAAGAGCGTCTTCAGAGGTACATTCGGAAAATCATACTGCCTCCAATTCTAACTCCTACGCCATATTCATTTTCTCAAAAAAAACATACATTTGTTTTAATATATTTCCTTTTTGTGAAACTTAACCTAGAAAATTCTCCTCATAAGTTATTTATAATGTTTCACCTAGAACCGACACCTAAATCCTTAAAAAAATTAACCATCTTTAAGCAAATCCCGTATTCAACTGGCTTCCAGCTGCTGACAATTCACCCTCAGCAGCAACACATACACATACACACATGCATATAAGTGTCAGCCGACACAAGTTGTCATATAATATTATTTATTACCGAAAGCTTTTAGCCTGGGATACAATGGCTTGCTAAAAAGAAAGAATACGGCCGCCCAGCCTAGATAGACAGCTGGTAAACACATGTATTATCTTAAACTGAAATTAAGAAAATTCACTTAATTAAACAATTAATTTCCCACACATATAAAGATTTCTATTTTCTATTACGATTATTGAACTTTAATTATTGTAAATAGTAAACAAAATAAAATTCCCTATTAATTTGCGTACTAGATATGTTCATTTTTTCAAGAGACGATAAATAAAATTCAATTGTTTCTTTCCACTAATTTTTATTTTTTTCAAGTGGTTTATCCCTCATTACTCGAAAAAATAAAAATTACTGATTATTAGTTGAATAAAAGATTTCACTGTCGATGGTAACAGAATTGTTTTTATTTTAGGTTAAAAATAAAATAAAATGAGAGAGTCTTTTTTTTTTTTTTTTGTGCCTATGTTACCTCATATCTCCGCCAATTCTCAACCGATTTTGAAATTTTTTTTTTGCATTGGGTCCAGTCTAGCTTCCGATTGGTCCCATTTTTTTTCGTTTTTTTTTCATAGGTATTAGACCTTTTTTATTAGGTTTGTTTAGACCTAACCTCTTTGTTTATGAACCGATTTCGATGGTTCTTTTTTTATCCGAAAGGGGGTGTCTTAGGGATGGTGTCATATTAATTTGGTCAAGTTCTGATGATATGATCACTATTAATAACATGACTAAAAAGAGAAAATAAAATAATTTTAAGAAAAATAAAACCGACTTCAAAAAATTAAATGCAACAAATATAAAAATACACTCAAAAGTATAAAATACTTTATCTTATTTAGTTACAACTAAACGACGAAATATTAACATGAAATTACTTTTAAGTCGGTGCCAAACAAACTATACCTTTTATGAATCGCACTCGACGGATCTTACTTAGTACGTTTGGAGGGTACGCTCGCTTATAGGTTTAGTTTGTTTGGCACCGACTTCAAAAGTAATTTCATGTTAATATTTCGTCGTTTAGTTGTAACTAAATAAGATAATAATTATTTTATACCTTTTAGTGTATTTTATTTGTTGCATTTAATTTTTTGAAGTCGGTTTTTATTTTTTTCTAAAAATTATTTTATTAATAAAATAGTTTTTAATTATTTCTAGAGACTATAGTTTCGAAGGCGACTTGCTTTCATCATCAGTCTATCACAAATATTTCAAATTAGTTACAAAATTAAGATTTATACATAGAAAATTTTGAAAAATATATAATGTATAATATATAATTTATTTTTAACCTAAAAAAAAAAAAAAATTACTGAAAAGAAACAATTGAATTTTATTTATCCTCCTCGGAAAAATTCCCTATACCTACTCTATATTGTCTTGGCGTTTTGTCCATGGTGAAATTTGCTCCCTTTATTCATAGCAAATGATCCACAATCTTTGAAATGCAGTTTTCCTATGCATGCATTTCCTGAGAGAGTGAGATTAATTGAGTGTGTCTGTGTCTTTTTTCAGATCTCGCTGGCTGTATGTCTGTTCTTCTTCCTGAATCAAATCGACACCACTCAAGCCAGGTGAGCAATCTAAAACCGGTCTTATTACGACCAATTACAATAATTATACAAATTGAATTTCAATTCAATTACCGTCCCACATCCTGCACGGCTGCAAATTACATTCTCATCAAGCGAAATTCCACTTAACCTACAAAGAAGAAAACATTTTCGAGTATCGAGTAAATGATAATGTAAACAATAACGCGAGAAAGCTCTCAGCTTACAAGTCAACCAATACTTTCTTTGAAGGAGACAATAAAAGACTGTGTCTTCTGCTGAATTATAAATTTTTAATTGATTTATAACGAGAGTAAAGTTTCGAGGGCTTTTCCCTCTTCATCAGTCTATTACAATTGATTCACACTTCGGGGGCCCCTCCGGCCGTCTTCCCCTGTTGGTCCTTACGGCTGAAGGAAGGGACTCCGATCTCAGCCTACACAATTCTATAAAAGTATTGTTTTGTGAAACTTTGATAAACCCTACCCTAGACACAAAACGCAACAAGCCACACGGAACCCACACGCAGGGATCAGTGAAGAGGTCACTTCCCACACTTATAAATTTTATATTTTTAATTAGAAAATTTTAATGCACTACATTTTGACACCTATTTCTGGATTCGTTTTCAAGTTTTATGGAAGAATACTCTTGAAACACTGAAGAAGTAGGTATTTATTTTGAAAAAAAATTTAATGTTTTTTTTTCTTTATTTTAATTCATTTTAATATAAAAGCTTGTTTTTTTATGGCTTGAAAGCCTTTGATAAATAGTTAGTAGGTAATTAATTGATAATAGAGTAGGCATTTGTTAATTGATGATAATTTCACCCCGATTATACTTTAAATGGAAATTTAGATATTTAACCTGATATGTGAATACGTGAAATATCTATTTATCTTAAACCACTTGAGGCTGAGAGCTTTCTCTTTAAGCAGCGTTCGGATTAGTTTAACGACCCCCCCCCCCACTCCGACCCCAGGGGGGGGGGTATATTGGTTAGTCACTTCACGACAAATAATCTTTCTTTCTTTTATAGAACGAAATAAGCTGACGTGTTCTGATGTGGCCATCCACTTGACTTTACCATACAACCTGGCCCCCTCACTAAACATTAATCTATCTATAAATATAAAATTAAGGTTTTGCCTGTACATTGGTCCAAATCACGCCAAATTTTGGTTGCACACGTTTCAAACAAAGTTATGAACGAAAACACCCTCAACAAAATTCCTGTCTGTCTGTATGTCTGTATGTTTCCGTGGTTTCCACGAAAAGTTGCTCACGATTCATGTAAAAACGGCTGAAGGGATTATTATGAAATTTCATATTTACATCAGATGTCTTCTAACTTACGTTTGTAGCTATATAACGTTTTGATATTTTGACCCCAAAAGGGGTTTGGGGGGGGCGCACTAATGAAAATTATCAAATAAATCCTAAACTATTCCTCTACGGCAAATTTTATAATGAGCAAAGTTGTAGAAGATGTGATTTCTGACAACTTTTGTTTAAAAATATTCCCCCAAAAACCACCCAAAAAGGGGGTGGGGTCAAAATATGAAAATTCTTGCTCTTGGACCAAACTCAACCAAATTTTGTATACATAATCTGTGGGTCACTAGAAGGCTTAAATGCAAA